>ML273595.1:620-50651 GCA_005239495.1 Nicotiana undulata
ACTATTCCCGGTCTCGGAATCTCATTCGGACCTCGGGAACATAACACTACTTTCCAATCACATTTCTAGTTCTTTAAAACTCAAAGTCTCATTTCTTTTATCCGAAACCACTCATTTCAAGTCCGTTTTACACCAAATTTCACAGATAAGTCACATAACATATAATAAACCTGTTCCGGGATCCGGAACCATAATACGGGCCCGAGAACACGATTTTCACGTAATTATTCATTATCAAAATCCTTTATTATTTTCAGAAAATAATTTTTCTTTAAAAATTCATTTCTCGGGCTTGGGACCTCGGAATTCGATTCCGAGCATATGCCCAAGTCCCATATTTTCCTACGGACCCTCCGGAACCGTCGAATCACGGGTCCTGGTCCATTTACCTGAAATGTTGACCAAAGTCAACTATATTCATTTATTAATTATCAAAACTCAGTTTTCATCAACTTTTCACATAATAGCTTCCCGGCTACACGCCCGGGATGCGCACGCATAACGGGGTGAGACTAACGGAGGCTCTCAGAGCCTCGGAACACAGATAAGGCTTAAATTACATAAGATGACCTTCTGGGTCATCACAATTTGCCTCATTTTCAGGCAACGTTTGATATCCTAAGAAGGTACAACATGAAGCTCAACCCCGAGAGATGCGCTTTCGGAGTCGGCTCGGGCAAATTCTTGGGCTTCATTGTGTCGAACAGGGGGATCGAGATTAACCCCGATAAAATCAAAGCCATCGAGGAGATCACGTGGTGAACAATGTGAAAGTCGTGAAGCGGCTGACCGGCGGATAGCAGCCTTAGGCCGATTCATCTCGAGGTCATCGGATCGGAGTCATCATTTATTTTCCCTAGGAACAACTTCGAATGGACTCCAGAATTCCAACAAGCCTTGGAGGAATTAAAGCGGTACCTCTCGAGCCCACCTTTTCACCATACCCCGAAGGAGGATGAAACACTATACCTGTATTTGGTTGTGCCCGAAGTAGCGGTAAGGGGTGTGTTAGTTCGAGAAGAACAAGGTACGCAATTCCCTGTTTATTACGTAACTCGGGCCCTAGGAGATGCTGAAACCACGCATCCTCACTTAGAAAAATTAGCTCTTGCATTAGTAAGTGCATCTAGGAAGTTGAACCCATACTTTCAATGTCAACCTATATATGTATTAACTACATATCCACTTCAAAACATATTGCATAAGCCGAATTATCGAGCCGATTGGCCAAATGGGTCATCGAACTTGGAGGGTATGATATCGAATATCAACCTCGAACGGCTATCAAGTCTTAAATTTTGGCAGACTTCGTGGCCGATTTTACGCATGACTTTGTGCCCGAAGTAGAGAAAGAACTCTTGTTAAAAACAGGCACATCATCGGGGTATGGACCCTCTTCAGTGACGGAGCCTCTAATGTGAAAGGGTCCTGGCTCGGTATAGTTTTAAAACCGCCTACGGGGAGTACCATTAGACAATCTATAAAAACTTCGTTGACTAACAATGAGGCCGAGTATGAGGCCATGATTGCAGGTAACGAAATAGACAAAGGCCTAGGAGCAGAGGTCATTGAAGCAAAATGTGACTCTCTTTTGGTTGTAAACCAAGTAAATGGTAGCTTCGAGGTTTGGGAAGATAGGATGCAAATATACTTAGACAAGTTTCAAGTGACATTACACCGCTTCAAAGAGTGGACCCTGGTCCATATACCTCGAGAACAGAATAGCGAGGCCAATGCACTCGTAAACTTGGGGTCATCTGTTGAAGAAGATGACATAATCCCGGGGACTATAGTACAACTATCAAAGTCGGTGATCGAAGAGGGTCATGCAGATATTAACTCGACAAGTCTAACATGGGATTATAGGAACAAGTACATCGACTACTTGAAGAATGGGAAGCTTCTCATAGACCCAAAAGAATCGAGGGCCCTCCGAGCTAAAGCAGCCCGATTCTCACTCGACGAGAATGAAACATTGTATAGAAGGACCTTTGACGGACCGCTAGAAGTATGCTTGGGACCGGGGGACACCGATTAAGTGCTACGAGAAATCCACGAAGGCACCTGTGGCAACCACTCCGGCGCCGACTCCCTGATTCGAAAAGTGATCAGAGCAGGTTATTATTGGGATAACATGGGAAAATATACAAGAGAGTTCATTCGAAAGTGTGACAAATGTCAAAGGTTCGCACCGATGATCCACCAGCCCGGAGAGAAATTCCACTCAGTCTTATCCCCGTGGCCATTCATGAAATGGGGGTTGGACATCGCCAGCCCCCAACCGACTATCGCGCCCCCTTTTTTCCTCTCCTTTCGGATCGGTCAGGGTTTTTGACATTGTTGGGACAACTCATTCCCTTTTGGGATAAGGGATGTGAAGGATTTGAAGAGTCGCCACCTAACGAATTAAGGTGCATTAGGGAACCTACTAAGGTTCACTTATAACAAAGATTGAATAACCATAGATTGGGGTAAGGGCTTTAAATTACTTCAAGGGGAAGGTGTTAGGAACGCCTCGAAGTACACAACTGTGGGTCGCGGCCAAACGGACTTTGTGAATTCATTCAAGTAGCAAATAAACAGTCTAAGAACACATATGTAAACAAATAAAGGTTTGATAGATTAGCAGTATAAGCACACATATGTAAAGCATAAGGAAGGTCCTAAGTTTTTTATCCTATAGGATCACATCTGTACAATGCCCAGTAATCACTCCTCAATGAGGGGCTACATGTTGCATTAGCGCACAGGTCATCACATCCTTATCTACCCATTGTCCCACCCCTTAATGATTATTAAACGAGTTTTTATTAACGGACTCTAAGTGTGTTGTTACCCGTCCCTTCCTTGTGGTCCCAGAGGAGTTTAGGACCTCTAAATATTGGCAATTCTAGACAAACCCCTAAGGTTTTAAAAGGGAAAATACTTGGCGACATGCAAGAACAAATAAGACTAGCAAATAAGTGAAGGAAAGCAGTTAAGAGGCTCAGATTTACCTCCACATGTAATGCACATAAGCAACACGTCTCAAACACAAACAAAGTAGTTTTATTAGAAAAGGAGTCCTAAGACAGGACATCTAAGTGAGCACCAATAAATAGAAATATGCAATATTGTTTCATAAACTCAACGACAGGGTCCTAATCAGTTTGCCTACTGGTTTTTAAGCATGTGAACCTTTAAGCAGTAAACACAATCAAAGCAGTTTTCCAGTTTTTATAGAGATAAATTAACTAAGGCTTGCCTAGGTGTGGGGACTGTACATAATAACGATTATGAGTTGTTAAACAGTTTTGAAAGTATTTAACCTACAAATGTTGTTCTAGGTGATACAGATCTGAGAATGAAGGGATTGATACCAGTTTTATTCAGAAATATGACAATTATATATGAGACCGTTTTATACCTTTTCATGGATCTGTGACTTATTATAATTAAACTAGGCGTATTTAAACATAATGCAAACAGAATTCCTACGACATGATTTCTAAATGCACAAAGAATTGACAGAATTCTTAAGACATGAATTTCTAAATGCACGCAAGAATGACAGAATTCTTAAGACACGGATTTCTGAATGCATACTAGAATGACAAATTTGTGTTGAGGCTATTATTAACCTAATAGCAGGATTTCTAAGCGAGAACACTTATGCATCATTGAAGCATGGATTGATGACATGTAGTGTGCTGAAGTAGTAAATATGAAATCCTAAGAACATGATGTCTAATGCAATGTTTAACATGATTTGGATGAACATATTAGTCCTAAAACATGGATTCTAATGCAGATATAAATAATGTAAAGCCTAAGGCATGTTCTCTACCCAATAGTTTCAACAGTATTATCAGCTACCCTCCCCATTTCACTAGCCATCCCTAATATCTGTTTACAAATTAATTATTACAAACCAACAGCTGAATGAATTACATAAGTAAATGAAAGAGAAGAAGTTAAACTATAGGGTGCCTGAAGCAGGCCCAAATGTATCCTGAGAATATCAAGCCTTCCATAACCTCAAATGCCAAAGTTTCATAGCCAATCTCATGTCCAGGTGTGTCAGAGTTCTCTAAGGACCTCAAGGATCCCCGGCAGTGCTCACACCCAAACTTTCATAACAAGAACTGAGTAAGTGCAGTGTCGAAGAGCCAACCCCAGTGTGCTAGAGCTTAGAGGGATCTCAAAGGATCCCAAGACAGTCACACACTGGAGGGGCAGAACCTAGGGACTTAAGAGTAGAGTGAGAGTGCTTGACATTGTTTTGAAAAGGTTTTGGTAGGAAAACAATATTGAAAAGGATTCGGTTAAGTTAAGAAGTCTTATAAAAATAGGAGTTGATTAGTAGTAAAATAGTTTGAACAAGAACAATGTAAACATTTTGAAGAATTGAACAAACAGCAAATCAAAGCAATCATGCTCAACCTTACTCAAACAACAGTCTTTCACACAGGGATAGTGGGGAGTTGGGGACATATACAACACACATAGTGAAACACATAACAAACAGGAGCACATAAGCTTTTTTAGGAGTTTTTATGGGATTAAGGAATAGCTAAGGATACAGACATAATACAGGTATATGAATTCCAAACAGACAGTTGAAGACATAGCTATACTAGACAGAGTTAAGCATAGAATCAGCACTACTTAGGGTAATAAATTACTTTTCAAAAATAGATTTGTTTAACCAAAGAATTAGACCCTTTGACTAAAGCTATTTTTAAGATAAACTCGGGTTTCTGATAATCAAGGAAATAATGATAAGTAAAAAAGGAATAAGTAAATGGACATTGATATGATGCACAGAAAAGTAAAATGTATTGTATTCGTGGTTCAGATGATCTTTACAAGTTATATTCTCTTCCCTTATATAGGGAATTTCTTAATATAACGTCTACCTCTTACAATGATCGCTCATTAATGACTAATTATTACGTTTGGGACATTACAAAGAGTAACCGTAACTGTTGCGTGAAGGTTGTGTAACGTATGAGTCATTAGTTGAGGATCAATGAATCTGCCCGTAGCTCTGTCCGGATTCATTCTGACTGTGTCTCTTCCTTGTCTCAATCAGGTTGAGTTTCCCGTAGCTGATTACCCCGTAGGTTTATTGATCCGCGCCTCTTTTTCTCGTACCTCTTTATAGAATCATATCCAGTTGTCATGTTTTCCTTGGTCCACGTAGCCGGCTGAGTCATCAAGGATCATCATACGTGTGAAACTCTTTTTTACCAATACAGATAGTCCCCCCACTTACCATTTATTTATCGATTAATATTTGGTAAGTGGATACGCATTTATGGCGGGAATATTTGCCGTCGCTTTACCTCGAAACATTGTATCCTTCTCTGAACGTAGGCGTCGCTTGTCACTTCCATTTAATGCTCCAGCCACGTGTTCCCTTCGGATTGGTTCTGCAGTTACTCGGCGCCTTTTAGGGCTTTTTGCGACTGCATCACTCGCGAAGTGACACCTTCAATTATGACTTTTCTCATCATTGTTTTTTCCCATGTTTGACGGTTGTCTTCATGTATAAATACCTCTTTTCTTTACTTTCACGAAACACTTTCTAACTTGTTTCTTTTATTTGTAAAGAATTTCTTCTTGTCTTCGTAAACATGTCTTTTTCGAACCAATCTAAAAAAGTGATAGACGTCGAGAATTTGACACCCTCTTCTGCTCCGACTCGGAGTCGGAGGGGTGGTAGAATGAGGAGTTTAGGCTCTTCTCCTTTGAGAGGTTCTTCTTCTTCCCAGATTGTTTCCCCTCCTTCTACTAAGTCTTTGGTCTCTCCAAGAGATAGGGCTTCCAGGTCTTTATCCAGGGGTAGAGAACATCACGAACCCCTACGCGAACCACGAGTTGATGAAATCATTCTGCTGAGTTTACCTTCACTAGGGATAGTCAGGTCCTTGTAGATCAGTCGTTATCCCTTGATAGTGTTGATAGGTATCCCACTCTTATTACCGAAGGTTTGATTCCCCTTGTTCGCAGGGAATGTTCTTGGGAGTCTGATTTTCCCATTGTTATTCCGAATAGCAATCAAAGAATAACATCTTACAAAACGGGGCATTCTTTTGTTTACACCTACCCTTTTACTCTAGGGTTTAGACCTCCTATTGATCCAGTCATCATCGAATTTTGTCGTTTCTTCAACATTTGCTTAGGACAAGTTGGTCCTCTTGTGTGGCGGTTTATCGCGTGTCTTAGATGTATAGCTTCTTTACCCTCAGTTCCTTTTACCTTCAATCACCTCATTCATCTTTAATCTCCTACCTTATTTCGTCAAGGGGTTTTCACTATGGCTGCTAGGAGCAAAAGAGTGTTGGTAACCCCTGATGACGATAAGGATAGAGGTTGATACCTTCAGTACGTTGTTATGCCCACTGATGGTTTAGTGGGCGAGGAAAATATTCCCTTCCCCGAGAAGTGGAATCGTGCACGTGAGTACATTTTAGCTCACATTTGTTATTTTTCTTCTCTTTGCTTTAAGTGTTTTATTAACACCGTAGCTATTTTCTTCTTCTTTCAGCAATCATGGGTACTGTTGAGAATGTCTCTGGTATCCCTGATTGGGTAGAAAAGCTGTTGTCGGTTGCTTCATTGGAGGAAAGATCTTGGAAGTACTTATCCGGGAAGTACGGTTGGAAAGTGAAGACTCACGGTAAGTGAAACTTTTGTTTTCGCTTCTTTTCCTTACTCGAGCTTCTTTTTCTTCGTTTGTTTAACTTTTTTTCTTTTGACAGGGTTTTCTGCTCGGGGGGTGTCTGCTGCATCCATTCCGAAAATGCCTTTGGCTCAGGCCCAGGAGATTATTACTAGTTCCTCTTCTTCAAAGAGGAAAATTGGTGGGTCTAGGACCTTAGAAGAAGAAGAATAAGAGGAGGGCACTTTGGTGCACAGGTCACGTAGAAGAAGGGTGGTCTTAGACGATGAGTCTACACCCGTGGCAGTGTCTTCCGTGCCTGATGTCAGACCTTCTACCTCCGGGGATTCTTCTTCTTCTCTTGCACATGATTCTGTGGATCATCTATTCCGCGAAGGTTTTGTCCCTGTTGCTAATGAGGCACCTCTGGCTGTTTTTGCTCCCCCTTTTAGAGAAATCTCTTCGTCCGTTTCGGCTATTTCCTTTGATCCTTTGGCCATTTCTGCTCCCGCTGCTGCCTTGCCCGTGGCTTTCTCAGCTCCTCAAGTTTCCATGCCTGAGACTTCTTCAGCTCCACAAATTTCATTGTCCGTGGCTCCTTCATCTCAGCCTGCTTCTGTGCCTCCTGTTAGAGAAGTAGGGTCTTCCAGCAGGGAGATGAGGCAAGTGCTAATTGAGGTTCCGGCTGAGGGGAGCCTTTTTAATAAATCTGGCCAACCCGAAGTGTGGCTGAAGCCTTTGATTGGCCCAACAGAGAGGACCAAGCTAGATAGTCACAGTTCTCTTGCCTGGGCTAATGAGGTTGTGCATTCCTCCTTGACGGTAACGTTCATTCTTTTGTATCTCATTCTTATACATGTAATTACCGTATCTAATTGATTTTCTTTTTGTAGATCAATCTCATAGGCATATAACTCATGAAGAGGATTTCTAACATAGAGCAAGAGCTAAAGGAGTGGCATGCTAAAGCAGGGAATTGGAAGGGGCAATATAAAAGCATGAGGCTCGACATGGAAGCCTTAGAAGAAGAAAAATGTACCTTGGAGCGGAAGATGAGAGTTGTGGCTGCGGAGTTGGCAGTGGAGAAGGCTTCTTCTAACCAAGCGGACAAAGACAAGAGCATTCGTGAGTCTTCATTTGCTGAGCAATTATCCCGTGCCTCGGAAGAAGTTAGGAGCTTGAAAGCCTTGCTGGAGCAGGAGGAGGAATACTCAGGCGAGCTTGTGCAGTCACTCACCCAGACTCAGGAGGATCTTCGCATTGCTTTAGACAAAATCAAATCTCTGGAGGAGTCAAATGTACCTTTGAGGGCTGCCCATGAAGTTGCTGAAGCTGAGAAGGATGGGCTAAGAGATGAGCTTCAGATATGGGAGAGAGATTATGAAACTCTCGAAGAGGCGGCAGCTATCGATGTTATCTAGGCGTACATGAATTCTCGCCCCGATACATTGACGAAAATGAGTCAGGGAGATTTTGACCTTAATGCTGAAATTGCTAAAACCAAGGAAGCCATGGAAAAGTCTCAACAAGGTTTGAATGTTTCCCCACCTAAAGGTGAGATTCCTGTTGTCTGAGCCTCTTCGTCCCAAGCTTCTCTTACTCCCTCTGCTGATGAAGAAGTCAATCCCCCTCCTCAAGAAGATTAAGATGTTGGTTCACCTTTTTAATTTTATTTGATTGGTGGTTACCCCCAGCTCCATCGGGGGTAAATTTGGATCTTTTAAAGTCCCCAACTGACAACTTAGGGGCACCCTAATGTACAGAAACTATATGCGGCTAAGTATTAGTTAATACTTAGTTCTTACTTAGCCGCTTTTTTTAATATATGCAAGTATGACTTTTTTGCTTCGAGTTTTTGTTTCACTCTTAAGTCTTTTGCATGTTTAATTTTCGAGGTTTTTGTTTTACCTCTGAGTTTTTGCATAAAGATGCTAAAATTATTCGTACCTTTTCATAGTAGGCACGGTGTTGCATATAAAATGCGAGCCTTTTTGTTGTAGGCATTATTTATGAAAGAGGGCCCTTTTTGATCGACACTTAATGAAGAAGACGTCTCAACTTCATAATGGTGTAATAATGCAATAGAGTGATAGGAATTTTTCACATGTTTAAGAATGTTTCTGAGGAAAGTTTTTGTTTGAACTTCCACAACATTTTACATGTGTTTGATTATCGTCTAAAACTCATGTTGAAACTGTTTTCTTTTAACAGATTTGATACACTTGTATTTCGTAACTGTTTTTCGTACGTAACCGTTTTTTCGAGTTAATACAAGAGAGTAAATATTTTTCGTTCGTAACAGTTTTTATTTAGGTTGGGATTTTCACCCGTAACTGTTTTTTTTTATAACAGCTTTTAATAAGTATGGGGGAAATGCTCTTACATCCGTAATTGTTTTATTTAATAACAGTTTTCTAAACAAGTACAAGGATTTTGATCTTTCATCGTTTTATTTGATAACAGTTTTCTATATGAGTACAAAGATTTCGTAACTGTTTTTAGTTACAACAGTTTTTGAATGAGTACAATGATGATGATCTTTTATCCTTAACTATTTTTTGGTTACAACAGTTTTCTTTTGAGTAAGTACAAAGATGTGCATTTCTTTCTCGTAGCTAACATTTTGCCTTTTAACTTGAACATGTTCGAAGTTTTTTTGGATTAGGCTTTGTGTTTGAGTCTTTGGCTCTTTCGATTTTGCTCGTATCACTTGACTTGTTGGGTAGATGGATCTTCAGGCTCGAGCTTTGACTTTTTGATAGTCTTCTTTTCTTCGTCTTAGCCTTTCATACTGTATAGTCCCCCAAGTGTTTGAGCTTTGAAGAATGAAATCTCGAGCACTTGACTATTCATTCCTTGTGGTCCTTTTCCTGAAAAGGAAAAAATACGGGACTCGAAGGTATATAGTTTTTAGATGATGACAGCTTAACCCTTTAAAACGTCCATCAGACTTTTGGATGCCCTGAGGTTCTTGTTTGAAGTCATTTGTTTATCACAGAACAAGTCCCGAGATGACTTGCAGAATAAATTCTTTCTAGGTTTGTCTTGTGTCTCAAGTGTAACCCTAGACCGAGAATTCAATTACTTCCTCGCGTCTTTGCAGGTCTAATATCATCATCTGGTGATGGGTTAGCTTTATGCCTATCATCTAAAAAGGTTAGTAAAATTTTAAACGTTCAAGATAAAATCGAATGTGTGATACCTGACCAGGGGTATTCCTTTTCCTTAGAAGTAGTACTTCTACAAATGGATGGCATTCCAACTTGTTGGTAGGATTCTGCCGTCCATTGCTTCCAGCTCGTAGGCGCCCTTCCCAGCTATGCCTCGGACTCTATAGGGTCCTTCCCAGTTTGGACTTAGCTTTCCTGCAACTGCTTCTTTTGTTGATTGAAAGAATTTTTTAAGAATGAAGTCCCCAATCTTGAAGTATCTGAGGCGAGCTTTACGGTTGTAATAACGTTCTATGATTTGTTTTTGAGCTGCCATTCGTATCAATGTGACTCTCTTCTTTGTTCGAGTAAGTCCAGATTAATGCTCAGTTCATCGTTGTTTTCATCCTCTGTGGCTGATGTATACCTTACGCTTGGTTTGCCAATCTCTACGGGTATTAAGGCTTCTAAGCCATAAACAAGTGCGAACGGAGTTTCTCCCGTGGCCATTTTTGAAGTCGTTCTGTATGCCCATAGTACCGCTGGTAACTCATCAAGCCAATTCCCTTTGGCTTTTTCTAGCCGCTTCTTTAGATTGTTGATGATGACTTTATTCGTTGATTCAGCTTGACCATTAGCCACGGGGTGATATGGCATTGAAGTAATCCGTTTGATTTGCCATCTTTCGAAGAATTCTGTGATTTGCGAGCCTATGAATTGTGGGCCATTATCACACACGATCTCCTTCGGTATTCCAAAGCGGCATATTATGTTTCTCCATAGGAAGCTTTTGACTTCTTTTTCTCGCACCTGTTTGAAAGCTTCTACCTCTACCTATTTTGTAAAATAGTCGGTTAGCACGAGTAAAAACCGTACCTGTCCTTTAGCTGCGGGAAAAGGTCCTACTATGTCCATTCCCCACTTCATGAAGGGCCATGGGGATATTATCGGGTACAATAATTCCTCTGGTCGGTGCATGTTATTGGCAAACCTTTGGCATCTGTCGCATTTGGATACGAAGTTCTCAGCTTCTTCTTCCATCTTGGGCTAATAGTACCTAGCTCTGATTAAGGTTTTTACCAAGGATCTCGCCCCTGCGTGATTTCCACAGTGTCCTTCGTGAACTTCTTTCATCACGAACTCCGTTTGGTTAGGTCCGAGGCATTTCTCTAGGGGACCTCTGAACATCTTGCGGTATAATGATTTGAGAATGAGGTAGTACCGTGAAGCTTTGCGGCGAAGTGCTTGAGCTGATTTTTTGTCTTCAGGTACGGTTCCATTCTGCAAAAAATTTAAAATTTCATTTTTCCAATCCCAAGTTAAGTTGTTAAAAGTTACCTCATTTTTGTCAGGGTCGATCGCTGAATGAAATAGATGTACTACAATTGCATTGTCTTCATTTGTTATTTCTGTGACTGCTGCGAGGTTAGCTAATGCATCTGCTTCTGCATTTTCCTCTCTAGGTATTTGTATTACGTTCCACGTTTTGAATTGTCTCACGAGTTCTCGTGCCTTTTCTAGATATTGTTGCATTCGAGTCTCTCGAGCGATATAAGTCCCCTGCATTTGATTTACCACCAGCTGGGAGTCACTTTTTATTGTGATTTTCTCGATTGAGAGTTCCCGTTCCAGTTCTAGACCTGCGATAGCAGCTTCATACTCTTCTTCATTGTAAGTTATAGGATAACATTTGATAGCTTGTCGTGTCTTTTCACCCATGGGTGATATTAAGACTATGCCTAAACTAGCACCGTTTACATTGGAAGAACCATCCATAAATAGGGTCCACAGACCTTGGTTAGCGCCGTTAATGAGTTGTAACTCTTTTTCCACTTCAGGAACGATGCTATTATTAAAATCAGCGACAAAATCAGCTAAAATTTGAGACTTTATTGCAGTCCTAGGCTGATATATTATGTCATGCTCACTTAACTCTATGGCCCTCTTAGCCAATCTTCCTGATAGTTCTTGTTTATGCAGTATATTTCTTAATGGATATGAAGTCACAACGGTGATTGGATGACATTGAAAATATGGTCGTAATTTTCAAGATGCAATTATTAAAGCTAAGGCTAACATTTCTAGATGCGGGTATCTGGTTTCAGCATCTAGTAATGTTTTGCTTACATAATAAATAGGAGATTGTTTACCTTTATCTTCCCTTACCAATACCGCACTTACAGCGATTTCTGCGACAGCAAGGTAGATGTACAGCCTCTCCCCTTCCTTTGGCTTTGATAGCAGCGGGGGATTTGAAAGATAAGCTTTCAGATCTTTGAGAGCCTGATGACATTCTTCAGTCCATTCGAAATGATTTTTCTTTTTGAGAACTGAAAAGAATTTAAAAGTTTTTTCGGAAGACCTGGAAATAAATATTCCCAAGGCTGCAATTCTTCCCGTTAGTCTTTGAACTTCTTTTTTGTTTGTTAGTATATCAGGTATTTCTTCTATAGCTTTAATCTAAGCAGGATTTACCTCTATTCCTCTGTTTGATATAAGGAAACCCAAAAATTTACCTGATTCGACGCCAAAAGAACATTTTTCGGGATTCAGCTTCATATTATACCTGCATAAAATTTCAAAGGTAATAGAGAGGTGCTGGAAATGTTCTTCCTCCCGTGTTGATTTTACCAGCATGTCGTCTATGTACACTTCCATCGTCTTCCCCAGATGTTCCTGGAACATCTTGGTCACTAGCCTTTGGTACGTGGCTCCAGCATTTTTTAAGCCAAAAGGCATGACTTTATAACAATAAGTCCCCCTGTTTGTAATGAAGGAGATTTTTTCCTCGTCTGAGGGATCCATTTTGATCTTATTATAACCAGAATACGCATCTAGAAAGCTTAACAATTCATGACCTGCGGTGGCATCAATCATTTGATCTATGTGCGGTAGTGGGGAATGAATCTTTGGGGTATGCTTTATTGAAGTCAGTATAATCTACACATACTCTCCATTTACAACTCTTTTTAGGTACTACGACAGTGTTAGCTAGCCAGTTAGGGTATGTTACCTCACGTATCGAACCAATTTTCAAGAGTTTCTGTACCTCTTCGTCAAGCACTTCGTTCTTGAAGGGTCCTTGCTTTATTTTCTTCTGCTTAACAGGTACGAATGATGGATCTTTGTTTAGTTTATGAGTCATCACTTCTGGTGGGATAACTGTCATATCTGAATGGGACCACGCAAAACAATCTGCGTTAGCCTTTAAATAATCAATTAACTTACCTCTTCGATTGGGGCTCAGCCTCATGCCTATGTGCACTTTCTACTCGAGCCTTTGTTCAAATAGTGAAACAACTTCGAGCTCTTCCGTGGTTGTTTTGATGTGATCATCTTCCTCCGGTTCTTGAATGACGTCCGGTCTGGAATCTATGTCCGTATTATTTGATGCATCCTCCGTATTGACTTGGTTTAGCTTCTCGTGACTATTTCCTTTCGTTCCTGTTTGAACAGTAGCTTCTTCCTCACCTGTTTCGAAAATAGTTGTTTCCATACCTGTTTGGTTGCCAACTTCTGTGTGGGAGATTTTTTTACCCTTTGATTCATATGTTTCCACTTTTTTGTTGTAGTGCACCACAAAATTTATATTTCTCGAGGTTTGCTGATCACCTCTAATCTGTTGAATCCCCCATTCGGAAGGGAATTTTATTACCAGATGTAAGGTAGATGGCACTGCTTTTATGTCGTGGATGCATGATGTTCCTATAATCACGTTATAATCCATGTCAGTATCAATGACTTGGAATTTGGTGTTTTTAATTACTCTATCGACATAAGTGCTAAGTTCGATTTCTCCTTTGGTTATCACTGTGGAGTTATCAAACCCTGATATGGCTCGTGCCTTTGGGATCACCTGGCTTCCCAAGAGCATTTCTTCCATGACTCTCAGCAAAATGATATTGACTAAATTACTTGGATCAATCAACACCCTTTTAACATTAGTGTCATGAATGAGTAAGGATATTACCAGAGCATCGTTGTGAGGGAGCATTAGTCCGCCGAAATCTGCATCATCAAAGGTTATATTATCTGCGTCTTCGGGAGCTCCTGCCTATTCTTCATATATGCCTGCTTACCTTTATCACTAAACAATTCTGTTAAGTAGCCCTGTTTCAATAATTGCTCTATTTCACCTTGTAAAAATCTGCAATCTGCAATCCTATGTCCATGATCATTATGGAATTCACACCAGAAATCTGGATTCCTTTTATTTGGGTTTGACCGTATTTCTTTGGGCCAACGAACCTTATCACCCATATTTCTTAATATTGAAACTAGTTCAGGGGTACTTACATTGAAGGTGTGATCCCCAATTCGGGCATTACCTCTGTGTCGTTCATCTCGATCCTTTCTGGATCTAGATGAGGATGAGCTTGCATCCCTATTCGATGGTCTATATTATGACCTAGGGTTTTCGAACCTGGGACAATTTTCACGTCCCGAGGGTCCCATGTAAGGATCATACCTATTTTTACCTGATCTCCTGTCTGTTTCAGAACGTTTGGATCTGGTATGATCTTCATCTCTCGAACGAGAAATAGTATCTTCCTCTATTCGGAGTTTGATACTGTACCTGTTATAAACATCATTCCATGTTGTAGATGGGAATTCTCTCAAGCTTTACTTGAGTCTTCTCGTGGCTTCTGAACTTTTAATTCATCTCTAGTTTACGCGACTTCAGGCAGATAAAGAAGCTATAAAAGATATGCTTGTCAATCGAGTAGGTGATTTTGGATTAGCTCATGGGTTTGTCATTTAGATTGCTCGCAAATGCCATGACTGCCCAATTATCAGTCATCCTTGGTAGTTGCATTCTTTCGCGCTGGAACCTGTCTACAAATTCACGGAGTAGTTCCGTGTCTCCTTGCTTTATTTTAAATATGTCCTCCATTCTTTTCTCGACTTTTTGCGCATCGGAGTGTGCTTTTATGAAAGAATCTGCAAGCTCAGCAAAAGAATCAATAGAATTTTCAGGGAGAAGAGAATACCAGGTTAGGGCTCCCTTGGTAAGTGTTTCTCCGAACGTTTTGACAAGGACTGATTCAATCTCTTGTTTTGTTAAGTCGTTGCCTTTTACTCCGGTGGTAAAAGCAGTCACGTGGTCGCGTGGGTCAGTTGTTCCGTCATATTTAGGAATGTCAGGCATTTTGAACTTCTTGGGTATAGGCAAGGGTGTTGCACTTGGTTTCCAAGTCTTTGAGAATATCTATCAACATCAATGCCTTTGATAACAGGTGGTACTCCAGGAATTTGCTCGATTCGATCATTTTGTTCTTTCACCTGTTTCTGCAAGGATAGTAGTAAATTTTGTAATTCAGAGTTATTAGTCATACATGGTCTCATTTCGAGAGATTCATTAGGAGTGTCATCCCTTGCTGAGTTTGCCAACCCAAACTGAGGGTTTTCCACGGTGATAGTGTTACTAAAAGGTGGTGTCAGTGATGCAGGTGATGCCGCTGGTAATCCCCTTACAAATTCTTGCAAAGCTTGGCTCACATACTCTACAATCATTATCCTTACCTAATCTTGTTCTACTGTCTGATCATTATTATTATCGTTGTTATTGGATCTATCTGGGTATTGTTCCCTTGAACCACGTGGGGTTCCTGCAGGTGATGGAACTGGGGTATCATTCCTTTGCTGGTTGTTGTCGTTGGAGTTCGACATAGTTCAGAGGATATCGCTTGAAAAGCAAACAAAGATTATCAGATTTGTGGTAACGGAACCAATTTGTTTAACCAAAGAATTAGATCCTTTGACTAAAGCTATTTTTAAGATAAACTCGAGTTTCTGATAATCAAGGAAATAATGATAAGTAAAAAAGGAATAGGTAAATGGACAATGATATGATGCACAGAAAAGTAAAATGTATTGTATTCGTGGTTCAGATGATCTTTACAAGTTATATTCTCTTCCCTTATATAGGTAATTTCTTAATATAACGTCTACCTCTTACAATGATCGCTCATTAATGACTAATTATTACATTAATAGGACGTTACAAAGAGTAATCGTAACTGTTGCGTGAAGGTTGTGTAACGTGTGAGTCATTAATTGAGGATATCTAAATCTGCCTGTAGCTCGGTCCGGATTCATTCTAACTGTGTCTCTTCCTTGTCTCAATCAGGTTGAGTTTCTCGTAGCTGATTGCCTTGTAGGTTTATTGCTACGTGCCTCTTTTTTCCGTACCTCTTTATAGAATCATATCCAACTGTCATGTTTTCCTTGGTCCACGTAGCCGGCTGAGTCGTCAAGGATCATCATACGTGTAAAACTCTTTTTTACCAATTACAAGATTCATACCAGAAACTGAGTAGACCAACAGAGAAACATTCAAAATACACAAATGGAGTAAGGTCAAGTTGAGACATACTACAGAGATAATAGGCAAGTTCATAGACATGTTTCATAAGTTGAATTAGGATAGAATTCATATATGCTAGGTGAAATAGTGATTTTAAAAGGCTAGTTGCATATTGAAAAGCCAAGTAATAAACAGAAATAGACGGGTAATTAGTAATCTAACGCAGTAAGAAAACACATAGAGTTTTGAATAATTAGTAATCTAACGCAGTAAGAAAACATATAGAGCTTTGAACTTGGGAATTAAATCAGAACATACCAGTTAAGCAGAGCAGATACAAAGTATAGAGCAGTGAAGTGCAATAACTAGCCTTGGCTTACAACCGGTTAGTCTAATAGAAGTAGCAAGTAACAAGAAAGAGCAGAAAACTTTAAGTGAGAGAGAGAGAGAGAGTTGATGAACCAGTGTGTTTCTCCGTTAATGAAAGTAGAGGACTGTATATATATATATATATATATATATATATATAGTAGTTGAAAGCTAGGTAAATAAGGCAATAAATAAATCGTTCAGTAATTGGAGACAACTACAGAATCAATTAAGAACAAAATCAGTGAAGTCTTCCCTTAATTAAGGGAGTAATTTACCAATGGTAAAGAGCAGGAAACAATCAAGGAAAGAAATCACATAGCTAGGTACATAGTAGGTAATTAGGGATAGATACATAAATGTTCAATTAAGGAAATAAGTAGTACGAATCAGTAAATAATGCAGTTTATTGCAAATAAGGCAAGAAATAATTTAAAGTTTGTGAAAATAGGGAAAATAACCGGAAATTAGCATATGAGTATCAACACGGGGAATTAGGGATTCAAAGAATCGAAGTAATACTAATTTTAAGGGAAATAATAGAAACTTCCATGAATAAACAAGTAAATCAAGTATAAGCAGAAGAATTAATCTAGAACCCTAATAGGACGTATTAGGGTAAAAATCACAAAATACTCTAATTAATTGAAACAATATTCACAAGAATCAAACACATAGTAGAATCGAATGAACAAACAAGCAAGGACGATCTCAGAATCCTAAGTAGTACTAAAAATTAGGGGTTTCGACATAACTAGTTAGGGTTAAAGGGAAAACATAACGAAATCGATTAAACACTTAAGAATCATAGAATAACACTTAAAAAATCAGAATCATTTTGAATAAAAAGTTTCAGAAATCCTAGTTAGGGAAAATGAAGCGACGCTTTGAAAATTGGAAGATTTCTCATAAAAACAAGCAAAAATAGTTCGAACCTCCTCAGATCTATTATGAGATTAGGGTTTTGAGATAAATAAACCAAAGGTGAATACCGGCTTAGAGACCATTGGTCTAATAAGAAAATAGGACGATCTTACTCAAATCGAGCCATGGTGGCCTGAGGATGGTGAGGACAGGCCAAGGTGTGAGCGGACCGGCCACTGGTCCCTTGAAGACCTCAAATACAACAGGTATCCCGGTGTAGGAGAGCCATTAAGGCTGGATAATGGTGGTGAGCCACCATAGTCTACGACAAGCAAGCAATTGCGAGGGAAATTAGGGTTAGGGCAGAGAGAACTTGGGAGAGAAGGTGAAGGGTGACGGCGGGTGTGTGAAGAGAAAATGAGGGGTTTTGGGGGGGTATCCTTAGGTTAATTAAGGTAAGAATTTATCCGGGTGTGACGTCCCTTCCAGGGCCCGACCACCTAAGGTATTGTTCCACCTTGGCCCAGCGTTCACCCCTCCGCAGCTGCAGCCACTTGGGATCAAACCTGGCACCTAAGGATTTTTTCTCCCCTGAAGGGCACGCCTCTCACCAATTGAGCTGCAGCTGCGGAGAGGTGAACGTTGGGCCAAGGTGGAACAATACCTTAGGTGGTCGGGCCCTGAAAGGGACGTCACAAAAAAATGCGCCTTATATGGAAGGGCTCTACCCCTCGAGGCCCACTCAACCATTTAGGTATTGTTCCACTTAGGTCTGGCGATCACCCCTCTGCAGCTGCAGCCACTTGGAATCGATCCTAGCACCTATGTCTTTAGGCTTAAAACATAGCTGTTGCAGGTCAGAGAAGTCAAATCTTTGAACCCACCACCGTGGTCCGCAATCCTTTTTGTGTTGACCGCGGTGGGGGCCTTCGCGGTCATGGTCTTTTTTTTGTGGTCCACGGTGGAGGAGCTGGGCCACTTGTTCGACGTCGGTGGTGATTGTGAGAATTCACTTGTGTGTTGTTATGGTTCTCTTTACTATAGATAAGTAAATGTTTCTAAGTGATGAAGCGCTCGCCCTAATGATGGTTCAGGAGTTATGATGGAATTCTTGCGCTATTTCATACCGGCATGTCGGGTGTAGTAAGCAGTAGGGAACTGGGAGTAAGGATTGAGATTGAGGCTCGGTGTTAACAAGGATGCCATGAGCTCGGATGAGCGAGAAAAAGGGGTTTGAAAGTCTAGAGTAAGCTGGTGTTATCTTCAGTGTCACCTGAGATCGATGTTCGGTGTAAGAGGCTTGCACCCTAGTTATGAGTTCTTGACTTGTTTTACGGCAATGATGGGGTTGGTGGTATGGATGTGCAGACTTGTTACCTTGTGTGGAAGGTCGTGGGAGCGTGACCACGGGAAGATTGTATAAGTGTGACTTGTGGCCACCTGATTGATTGAAGGTTTAGACCAAGTATAAGGAAGTGTAATGTTGTTTATTTGAAAGTGTATGCCTGGAAGGCGTTCGGTTCATTTCCGTTGTGGGTTATGAGGTGTTGTCCCGGCTGTGATGGTGGTTCTTGCATGTTATGCGAGGAAGTGGGTTATTATGGACCCAGGTCAAGCTATTAGCTTAGTGGATGAAACAGGGCTATGGGCTTCATGTAAGTCAGAGGTGTTTATTTCAGTATAGTGCTCCTCAAGTAGGGGCGTTGGAATATCATATGTTGTTCTATCTCCGTCAAATTCATGTATATTATGATTGTGTCGTATGAGTTGTGAAAAGGCTTGATAGATCCCTATGCGTTGAGTCTCCGTGTAGTGATGATGTTATGTGAGAAGGAGAGCTCTTGAGATTCAGAGTATATATATCGCACCTCAGTTGTGCTTAAGTTTTGTAGCATATGACTCTATCAGTCTCCCCAGGATGGTATTATGCACCTAGCGTGCTTATGACCGATATTCAGTATTTTGCAATAGTGAGCAATTCAGCTCCGTGTATATCTCCTTATACGAATTTTATGATAGGATGGGGTGGCACGCCTCCACGGGTATGTTATTTGGATCGGGTTGCACGTCACAACAATGTGATATAGATTAAGGTCCCTATAATTATTTTTCTTGTGTTTACTTCCTATTTTCCGAGGAAAGTTCATATTCGTTGCGTGAGTTGAGTAGTCCCTTCCTGAGGCATTTCCTTATGTATTATATTCGAATTGTGGCCTATTGGTGCATTGTGGCATCGTGTGAGACTGTTGGTTATGTCTGGGGTGATTGGTTATCTGAGCAGCTCATACTGGGTGAGACGAGACTATTGGATCAGGGATCAGTGCGATGGGATTTTGTGAAGTATGGTAGAGAACAAATACCAATATTTGGGTAGTAATGAGGTGATGATTTTAGTCAAAAAGGAGAGGATCCATGTTTGGTTAACTCTGCAATTGATTAGCAATTTCTACACATCTCCTCCGTTGTGGTGGTATCGTCGGCATTATAGCAGGATGTTATGTATATCAGCAGATGCATTGGGAGCATCAGATTCGTGGAATTTTAGCTATTAAGGTTCAGGGAATGTCATTGTGGTTGGATAAGGAAATATGCTGTGTATGGTGCTAAATTCAGCAAAGGTATGCAGCCATGTCTTGGTACCTCGTGTAGTAGTTGATACGGTGTTTTTATATTGGAAATAGGCCTCGCAAAGAAGGTGCTCAACTGGGTTGTGGTGGCATAGGAAGGTGCTCGAGGTGTTAAACACTGATTTCAGATAACCCCGGAGTAGTTCTTAGCACGTTCGAGGACAAACGTCTATTTAAGTGGGGGAGAATGTAACGATCCGACCAGTCGTTTTGAGCTCTAGCGCGTCGTTCAGCAGTTTGAGATCATGAGCAGCTTCATTTCAGGTATTATGACTCGTACGCATGGTCGGAATTAAAATTCGTGCAGTTCAGGTGGATTTGGAAAGAGAATTCTCAGCTCAGAAACCTTAAGTTGGAAGAATCGGCTAAGAGTGGAATTTGGAGTAAACGACCTCGGAATCAGGATCTGAAGGTTCCAGCAGGTTCGTATGATGATTTCGGACTTGGGCGTATGTCCGGATCGGGTTTTGGATAACCCAGGAGCGTTGTGGAAGATAGCATTTTAGAAGAAATTTCATAAGTTTGGGTTGGAAGGCATTTCAGTGTTATAGATGTCTGTTTGGGATTCTGAGTCACGGAATAGCTCCGTATGGTGATTCTGGAGTTGGGAGCGCGATCGGAAGTGAATTTGGATGTCCGGAGGTCATTTTGAAGTCATTTGGCTAAAGATAGAAAATTGAAGGTTTTGAAGAATCCGACCGAAAGTGGAAATTTTGATATCGGGGTCAGAATGTGATTCCGGAAGTTTGAGAAGGTCCGTAATGTCGAATATGACTTGTTTGCAAATTTGGTGTCATTCCGAGTAGTATAGGTCGGTTCGGCGCATTGTTAACGAATTCAAGAACTTAAAGTTCTTAAGTTTGATTCTAGAGGTTTTAAGGTGTGATTCTGAGTTTTAGCGTTGTTTTGGACGTTCCGAAGGCTCGAGCAAGTCCGTGGGATGCTTTCGGCCTTGTTGGTACGTTTGGTTTGAAGTTCCGAGGGCTCAGGTGAGTTTGGGGTAGGTCCCGGGATGTCTTTAGTCTTAAAACATAGTTGTTGAAGGTCTGAGAAGTCAAATCTCTGAACCCACCACCGTGGTCCGCTGTCCTTTTTGTGCTGACCGCGGTGATGGCCTTCGCGGCCGTGGACTTTTATTCGTGGTCCACGGTGGAGGAGCTGGGCCACTGGTCCGACTTCGTAGGCCTATATCTTGTTATCTACAAGGAATTGGGAGATGATTCAAAAATGCAAATTGTAGCCCTTCGTGTCTAGTTTCCAGAAAGGTAACGAAATCGTCATTTGGACATCTGTAGAGAAAGTTATGGCCAAAATACTAAAGCATGTCACTGCGGTCATTATTTTTTGTTTTCTTCACTTTTTCTTGATTTTGCTACCGAGGTCCGCGGTCGTTTTTGTGCGGACCGAGGTCCGCGGTCGTTTTCGTGCGGACCGAGGTCCGCGGTCGTTTTCGTGCGGACCGAGGTCCGCGATCGTTTTCGTGCGGACCGCGGTGGGGGCCTGAGAGGGGTATAAATAAGTGGGATTTTCAGTTATTTTTCATTTTTCAAAACCCCAAAAACATAAGAGGCGATTTTCCAAACACTCTTTCTTCTCCAAAATATTTGTAAGTGATTTCTAACTCATTTTCTTCACTCCTTAACTTCTTTTTAAAAAAATTCATCCTAGAATCTAGGGTTTTCATGGTGAAATTGGGAATTTTGGGTTAAACCTAAGAATATTGAAATTTGGGGATTTAGACCTCAAATTGAGGTCGGATTCCAAAACCATTTATATATCCGGGCTCGAGGGCGAATGGGTAATCGAGTTTTGGTCCGAATTTCGGGTTTGGACCGAGCGGGTCCGGGTTCGATTTTTGACTTTTTGGGGAAAGACTTTAGAAAACTCACTTCCATGCATTAGAATTGATTCATTTAGCATTTATTGATATAATTAAGTCACTTGTGGCTAGTTTCGAGTCCTTTGGAGACGAGTTTGATGTTTCGGGCGCCTTCTTGACCCGGGAAGTAGGTTCGACATGAGGTGAGTCTCCTTTCTAACCTCGTAAGAGGGAATTGTCCTCATCGGTGATTTAAATGACTATGTGTTGATGTTTGTGGGGGGCTACGTACGTACAAAATGACGAGAGTCCGTACGCGGCGGCTATTATTGTTATGTCCGGGTAGTTAGGCCCACATCATGCCTTGCGTTATTTCTAGAAATGAATTATATGCTTTATGAATTTATGTTATATGAAACTTTGGTTTCCCTGAGATCATAGGAATTGGTAATTTAAAGGAATTGTTCATTGAAAGTAATTTAAGAAAATGTTGTATGTGCATGTGACCGCTGCGCAATTTATATTCTGTGAACAGAGTGTTATTTCCCCCACTCTCATGGGAGCGGGCCGTACGCCACGGAGGATTGAAAGATATATTCATGCTTCGGGTCGTTCGACCCTCGACAGTGCACATATATGATTATTATGATGGCTCAGGCCAGTTGTCCTTATCCTGTATGCGCATGCTAAATTGTTAAATGATTTCATGGATAATGACTTGACAGATATTTCGGGGAAAATGAAGTAGAAATTATTTATTTACTTCCAGTGTTTATTTAATTGCAGTTACTTTTAAAGTTTATTGTTTTTATTACCCTCGTATGCCTTTTGCTGCTGTCATATATTGTTAAATTATATTGTTGGATCCTAGTGAGTGTCAAGTCGACCTCTCGTCACTACTTCTTCGAGATTAGACGGGATACTCACTGGGTACATATTTATTTATGTACTCATGCTACGCTTGTTGTGCATTTCTATTGCACAGACACTTTCATAGCAATGTGGCCGGCACCGGAGACTTAGGCGAGCTGGATCATCCGGAGGCGACCCGCAGCCGACAGAGTCTCCCTCGCATTGTATTTACTTTCATTTAAAATTTCCTTGTCCAGTGGTATTTCGGACAAGCTTTGTAGAAATTGTAAAATTCTTAGAAATTGCTCATTTACTTGTGACACCGGGTTCTGGGATGTATTTGGGTTGTATTTTTATTAAATTGGAAAAAGAGACTGTTGCTTTTACTTAATGGATTTTTATCTAGTTATTATGTATTAAAGTGAAAGGTAACAATTTCGAAAATGTTAAAACAGGAATCTATTTCAACTAATTAATGATTGGCTTGCCTGACAGTAGTGTCCGGCGCCATCACGACCTTATGGATTTTGGGTCGTGACACCGGGCCGCTGATCAAAATTGATAAACAACCAGGATTTAGCAAACGATGGGTCGGGTAGGGGTAGGATTTGGGCTTGGGTGTATTGGGCCAATGGAATTAGGAATTTGGGCTGGTTATATTTAGGCTATAATTGAAATAAAACAGGCTATTTGTTAAGTACCCAAATTAATCTAATTAAAATAATTTATAAAATAATTACTATTTATAAAAAATGAATTTCATGCATAGAAATATTTTAATAAAGATTATTTAGTATTTAAAATACAAGAGACTAATTTCTTAGTAAAAGATAGTACAAAATTATATGCACGGGCTATAATTGCAAAGTTATTGCAATTATAGCCAAAAGGTGCCAATTTGGCTATTTATGGAATAATTTGGTCTTAATAGGACCATGAATTATAAATTAAATCAAGGAATGTCTTTGAAATCATTTATGATGCAATTTTATAATTATTTATGGGAAATAAAGTACTAGACAAATTAATAAAAATGTAGAGAAAATTATGAAAAAATACCAATTGATGCTAATGCATGATTTTGAAGGTACATATGCAATTTAAAATTATTTTTAGGAAAAATGGGGTATCAAGAGTTGCCCCTCTTTACCCGAAAAGGATGAAAGAGTTGTCGGGTAAAGACATGATGGCCAATTTGGACGGAGCGAAACGGTTTGAGGGATTTAGGCCACACTCTTGCTTCCGAGCTTCCTACATATCTCTGGTTTTACAAGAATCAGACCGTATGTAGTTCCAGATTCATCGGTGAAATGTACCGGTGAAGTCATTGCAAGAACGGACACAACATCTAGGGACGGGTGAATGAATGGTTCACGAAAGAGGTCAGGTTTGATATAGTTGAAGGAACTGGAGCGGGATCGCTCCTGCTGGGATAGCAGCTGCTTGCCAGGTCACCTGCAAACGAGAATACTACAAGCATATATTGTGCATAAATTTAAACATGATGCAAGTTCCCTTTGGACTATGTAAGTTGTCTTCGGACGGTTAGGGATGACGTCCTTAGACCATGATGTCCTGGGCCATGATTTGTTCAGTGAGAGATTCGCAGGCCATGAAATGATGTTCTCGGGCCATGAAGATGGTGCCTCCCAACTATGACGCCCTTAAATAATGATATGAAAATTTGAGAGAGATCCTCAGGCCATGACACGGTGTCTTCCGGCTATGAGGATGATGCCTTTAGACTATGACGCCCTTGGACAGGTTGGCGATATTTCAGCCCATGAAATGCAGTAGTATGATATCGACAAGACAAGGCTTAGTCTTGCAAATGGAGGGCAGATCTTAGCCCGAAAGAGGAGCAAAGTAGACAATGCTTGAGAGACAACGCTTAGTCTCGGTGAAAATGTAAATTGGAGGCAGAGCTTTGCCTCATGCAGGGGAAGGTAGGATTAGCCTTATGCAGATAGAGGCATAGATTAGCCTCATGCAAGGGAAGGCAGAGATTAGCCTTATGCAGAGTGGAGGTCGATATTAACCTCATGCAGATGAAGTCAAATATTAGCCTTGTGCGAGGGAAGGCAGAGATTAGCCTTATGCAAATGAAGGCAGAGATTAGCCTTATGTAGAGGAAGGCAGAGATTAACCTTATGCAAATAAAGGCAGAGTTAGCCTTATGCAGATGGAGGCAGAGTTTAGCCTCATGCAAGGGAAGACAGAGATTAGCCTTATGGTAGAGATTAACCTCATGCAAAATGCGGGACAGAGCTTAGTCCCATGCAGATGAAGGCAGAGCTTAGCCTTATGCAAAAGAATAAATAGAAAATAGTAGCAGAATTTCTTAGTTGGTGGTAGATTTCGACATTGGCGATCGTTGTGAGAATTGTGACTACGAAGCATGTTTATTCTTTTTGCTGATAGCAAATTTTGGCAATTTCAACTGTTTTGAGAATTGTGACTTCGAAACATGTTTATTCTTTGCTCGTGCATCCAAAGAAAAATCGTGAGTTCTGTAGATGGGGAGGTTGATTCGTGTTCCTGCTGCTTTGCTTGACTTGCTCGGCTTGGTCTGATGATCCAGTTTACATCATCGGGGTAGCGTTTGCGAAGCAGAGCTATTTTACAATCAAGTATGCATGATTTTGTAAAGACAAAGTGAAAAATATATTTTAAGAAATTTAGATGAACCAACGACCGCGACAAGGCCCGAGACATTGCAGACTCTTTTTCCATGGAATTTTGAGGGTCCTCCTCAAAATTCTGCCCCAGTTAGCTAGATTGACGTCTCTGACTGATGTACATGCTGCGATCGGCTGAACTTGCTTCAGAATTTTGAGGGTCCTCCTCAAAATTATGCCCCAGTTTCCAATTGCGGGGAAAGATAAGATTTTTATTAAATTGTGACCGAACCCATAGGGCTGCCTACGTATCCCCTCTTAAACGGGAATCAGGTCAGGAGTAGTTCAATTTACATCATTTGAGAAAAGCATAAAGAATTACACATAGTATCGTTTGACTGCGTCTGAATTGATCGGTTTTGGCCAGACTTCTCCTTCCATTTCTGCAAGTATAAGAGCACTTCCGGTCAGTACCCTGTGAACCATATAAGGACCTTGCCACTTGGGAGAGAATTTACCTTTGGCTTCATCCTGATGTGGAAAGATCTTCTTTAACACCAGTTGCCCCAGTGTGAATTGTCTTGGCTTGACTCCTTTGTTGAAGGCTTTGGACATTCTGTTCTGATAAAGTTGTCTGTGACATATTGCATTCATCCTCTTTCCGTCTATGAGGGCTAGTTGCTCGTAACGACTCCTTATCCATTTTGCGTCGCTGAGCTCAGCTTCCTGTATGATTCTTAAGGAAGGAATCTCCACTTCGGCAGGAATAACAGCTTCCGTACCATAAACCAGTAAGTAAGGAGTTACCCCAGTTGATGTACGGACCGTGGTGCGGTATCCCAGTAAGTCAAATGGTAGCTTTTCGTGCCACTATTTGTGATTTAACCCTTCAGGCGGTAGTTTATCCTCGTGGAAAGTGATCTTGTGACTTTCCAGCACTTGTCCTACCATGTTGGCCGTTTCTCCATTGGTGATGTTATTAGGCACATAATCTTCGTTCAACACTTTCATCAAATCATTCTTGTGCGCTTCCGAGTTCTACAGTAATGATAGGATGGATATCTGGGCTGGAGTTTTTTTTAGTTGATCTGTGACTGAGTATTCCTTGGCTTGCACCTTCCTCCAAAGATCATCCGAACCTGTTTCAATGATGGGCGGTCTGTTGGAAGCCTGCCTGCTAGACTCTCCCAAGTGTTCAGGTGTATAGACCATGCCGGTCCTGGTCATCCCCTGTGCAGCACCAGTTTCTTCTATCTTGACCTTCCCTTTCCTTCTAGCCTCAGCTACATAATCCCAAGGTACAACATTAGTGTTGAAATGCGTCGTGGTTGACACTGTCACTGTAATTGGTGTGGCTACCTTTACTTCAAATGGGACAGGTGCCGTGGCAGGTGGCATTACTTCAACCTCGAACGGCACAGGTGCGTCTGCAGATGGTGCCACTTCAAACTCAAGCGGGACTGTTGGGGTGGCTTCATCCTCCCCTGATGGCTGAATTAGTACTATAATAGGGTTGAGTGTGACTGCTGGCTTCTTGGGATCGTCACCTTCTTTGATCAACTTGATCGACCCTTCTGGGTCCCAGTCTTCCTCCATTTTTATCACATTGATGCCTCCACGCCAATGGTCTGGGAGCGGGTTGTTGCGGACATTGGGAGAAGCCTTTTTTGCTTGGATGATTTTTTTATCGATCAGAGACTGGATTTTATCCTTCAACGAGCGACATTCATCAATTGTATGTCCCTTAATGTCGAAATGGTATGCACATGCTTTGTTTGGATTGACCCATTGGGATGGATTATCTGTGGCTACAGCAGGGATGGGGGTGACATAACGAGCAGCTTTCAATCTTTCATACAGCTAGTCAATGGGCTCGGCAATGGCGGTGTATTGTTTGGGTGGCCTGCGATCAAAGTTGGGTCGAGGTCTTGGGAAATTTGGCGAGCTGGAGGTGACTGGAAGTGAGATGGCTGTGAGTTGTATGTATGATAAACAATGGCTGGTTGGGAATATCTGGGAGATGTGGGTTGATAAGTAGGTGGAGGAGATGGATGATATGTCAGTGGAGGTGCTGAATGATTTGTGGGCGGGGGTGTTTGGTATGTAAGTGGAGAGGTTCGATATGTCAGTGGAGATTTAGGTCCATGTGCAACCATTACCGCTCCCACATCTTTCTTCTTGGATATGCCACCAGATTTCAGGGCCTTGTTCGTGGCTCGTAGTGCTTCAAAATTACTGACCATTCCGCTCTTAATCCCTTCTTCAATTCTTTCACCTAGCTTGATCATGTCAGAGAATTTTTGGTTTTCAATCACCATCAGCCTCTCATAATATTGCGGGTCTTGTGCCCGGACAAAGAATTTGTTCATTTTCTCTTCATCTAGGGCAGGCCTGACCTTGGATGCTTCAGACCTCCAACGAGTGGCATACTCGCGAAAGGTTTCAGTGGGCTTCTTCTTGAGATTTTGGATATAGAACACGCCCGGTGCATTTTCCGTGTTGAACCTGAACCGGTCTATGAAATCTGATGCCATGCTCACCCAATTGGACCACTTCTTAGGGTCCTAGCTGATGTACCAAGACAAAGCATCTCCTGTGAGGATCCTCATAAATATATTCATCTGAATCCTCTCGTCTCTTTGTACTCCCACCAGTTTCTCACAATAGGTCCTCAGATGGACCCTGGGATCACCAGTATTGTCGAACATCTCGAACTTGGGAGGTTTGTAACCCTCCGGTAGTTCCACATCAAGCTGTATACAGAGATCTTCATAATTCAATCCTTCAATTCCCTTACCTCCTTCAACGCCTTGAACTCGGCTAGTCAGTTTCTTGAGTTCTTTAGCCAAGTTCTTGATAAGCATATCCTTCTCACTGGATTCAGGTGTGTAAGAGATGAGTTGGGTGGAGTGAGGTAGAGTCTCCACGTATATGGGGTTGTTCTAATGGCCCGGTGCCTGGGCATAGAGGTAGTCGTTGGTGGAATTTTGTGGTTCAAGGATGATTGGTGGGGTGTTTCTCGGAGTGTGGCAAGTGTTTTTTTGGTATGGTGGTGGGATGGTTTGATTTTTTGGTGGGGTTGTATGGTGGTGAGTTGTAGGAGGATTTTGTTTGTTGGGGGTATTCTGAGGTGGTGCGGGGTTTTTGGTGTTTGGGTGGTTGATATCCGGAACACTAAGGGAGAAGGACAAGTTTGCCAAGTTTTGAACATGTTCAAGCTCCCCTTGGATTTTCAACAACCTTTGCTCGAGTTGTGACACAACATTATTCTGAACCTGAGTACCTTGGCCGTCGGAGGCTTCCGTATGTTCAACTGGTGTCGAGTTTTCCTTTCTGATATTACTCAAATCTTCTATTTTTCCTTTGCCTTTGTCCTTAGGTGGACTAGGGGGAGGAGAAGGTGAAGGGCCCCTGGATCTTGTATAGTATGATGATGATTCCAGAATGCACAAACCAACCTTTCGGGAGGGGAATAATCAAAAGGAAGAAAACAAAAACAAAAGTAAAAGGTAGCCAAGTTAGTGAGGAACATGAGAAATATTTGAAGTGTTTAAACACATATTGCAGGAAATGTAAATGCGTGTCCTAATTTGGGAGCCTTGTTGTGCCCGAGGTAGGCCTAGCGACAAATTGATTTGGAGAACTTAGATACCAAAATGCCTCATTTCATTAATGTAAATAGACGAATCCTAAAACGACACTAAATAACAAACAAGAAATAAAGTCACTAATGGCACTCGGCCTTATTACATTGATAAAAACAAAAAGGTAAATCTAGTCTATTTGGTCACAGAAGGACCTTCCCTAGATTCGATATCCTTGATCCCATCGAACAAGTTCCCTAGCTCGCGCAGTCCCAGCAGCAGGTATGCTCTGGCCAGGTGTCCTCCTTCATTTCCCTCGGCTTTCTGGTAGTCCTCGACCCTCTTGATGATTTTGCCTTCCAGCTCACTATTCCTCGCTACTAATATTCCAGCTCTTGTTGGAACGGATAGCCATCTCTTTCCATTCCTCGATCATCCTCCTGTTGGTTTCATGTATCTCCCGGTGCTCGTTCTCAAAATCGTGGATCCTTTTTCGCAGCGGGTTGTACTTGACCTGAGCTTCAGCATTCTCGTCTATGATTATGTTGCCTCGGCTGATTCCTGGCCTCACTAACCCGTTCAAGTCGTCTTCTAACCATGCCGGGTAGAAAGGTGCACATCCTGCATGGTACTTGTCTGGTTCAATAGTATTCTTCTCCATTATGATTTTGCAGTGCCACATGTGTTGGGCTTGGCAATTGTAGGGGACGTCATCGTCCTGGAAATTCGCTCTGAAGTTGCTCATCTTATCAACCCTCGGCACAACTTGCTTTCTGCCTGCTTGCCTCATGACTCGAAGAGGAACATAAGGATATATACCTCTCAACCCGATCAACACTAGGTGTGGTGCATCCCTGGACCTGATGATAAATTCGTCCATCGGGAATCACTCGAACATCCATTGTACATGTTCCTCAGTTAGGTTATCAAAGAATTCCACCCACTCTTTGGCCGTCTCTGGCTGAGCAAATCTATCTGGAATATAGGTCATTCGCTTGGGGTGATGGAAAGCAATGTGTTCATTCCACGCCCTTCGCGGAAGTTCTTGGTGATATTGGCTCTTTTGAAGATGTTCTAAGAGCCATAGCTGCAGTAACAGATTGCAACCCTCAAAATGCTCAGCTCCTCTTTGACAACGTTCCAAGGCTCGGTAAATATCAGCTAGGATCATAGGGACAATGTTGAAGGCTTGCACATCGATCCCCTCCATCAAGGCCTTGGTTACCATGGCTAACCTGGTATGAATCCTTTCCTTTTTTGTTGGAAACACTATTAGTCCCAGAAAGCATACAATGAATACGAATACCCTACGGTGGATATGACCTAGAGAGGTGATGGCAAACTCGTCATGATAGGTATGGTATGATTTGTTGTGACCGTATCTTTCATATAAGTACTCGAAGGGTATTTACGATTTCTTCAAACACTCCAATTCAGCATTCTTCTTTAACCCCATCATTTTTAGAAAACCATTGCCCGTGCGGTTCTCAGGTATCAACAACCCAGGGGTTTCCTAAACCAGTCCAGCTAGTCCCCCTATCTCTTCTAACAGCAGTGTCATCTCAATATTCCCAAAGCGGAATACAGCCCTTTCACTATCCCAAAGTAAAGTAGCAGCCTCAATCAACATGTTGTTTCACTGGCTGTCCAAGAGATATGGTAAATTGCCCAGATACGTTTTTACGCGTTTCTTATCACTGGAGGGAAGGTCTTCCCACCAGTTCAGGATCATTAGAGGGATATTGCTGACCATACCGAATCTGGGGACCTCGTGCCTCATTTTCTGCAAGACAAAAATGGTTAGGCCCTTACCCCTACTAGACTCGACTATCTATACACTTATGATTAGCATACAGGCATTTAGTTCTCCAAATAAATGCACAGAACGTGATTGCGTCCGTTGGGATTATGAAAACCCCGGTGGAATTTTGGATAAGGTTGTCTTAAAGGTTATTGTGCGGACGACACATTAACCCGGCTAGGTTTGACCATGATGCACGTACAATATAACAAGAGTAAGGTTTTCTATGGAGGTCTAGACTGATACCCTTGAGCGGACAACTCAAGGGGAAGGCACGGAACCATCGACTGCACCGCTGATCGACTGGTTTACCGCAAATAAGCCTTTCTAAATTTAGGGGTGATATAAATAGGAAGAGCGCAACCACTCATCAAGCGTTGCTATAGGATTTGTATAGGCACGAGTAGAATATGATGTTGAGCAAGATTATGCAGCAATAAATAAACAATAGAAAACATGTTGTCATGTATTTGCACGTTATGAAAGCGATAAATACAGCAGTTATAATTAAAATCAGTTACAAAGGAAAACAATGAAACATGTCAGTTTTGTTTTGGAAAAATAAATACTTGGAAGATAAACAATTAAGTACACATAGAGGGGAAAGGGAAAGGGTGAAGGTATTGACAAAGTAAGACATATATTCACAAAGCGGTTTCAAATGGTAAACTCCTAGAGTCCCCAGCAGAGTCGTCATGCTGTCGCGCCCCCCTTTTTCCTCTCCTTTCGGATCGGTCAGGGTTTTTGACATTGTTGGGACGACTCATTTCCTTTTGGGATAAGGGATGTGAAGGATTTGAAGAGTCGCCACCTAACGAATTAAGGTGCGTTAGGGAACCTACTAAGGGTCACTTATAACACAGATTGAATAACCAGAGATTGGGGTAAGAGCTTGAAATTACTTCAAGGGGAAGGTGTTAGGCACCCCTCGAAGTCCACAATTGTGGGTCCCGGCCAAACGGACTTTGTGAATTCATTCAAGTAGAAAATAAAAAGTCTAAGCACACATATGTAAACAAATAAAGGTTTGATAGATTAGCAGTCTAAGCACACATATGTAAAGGGTAAGGGAGGTCCTAAGTTGTTTATCCTATAGGATCACATCTGTACAATGCCCGGTAATCACTCCTCAATGAGGGGATACACGTTGCATTAGCGCACATGTCATCACATCCTTATCTAGCCATTTTCCCACCCTTTAACGGTTATTAAGCGAGTTTTTATTAACGGACTCTAAGCGTGTTGTTACCCGTCCCTTCCATGTGGTCCCGGAGGAGTTTAGGACCTCTAAATATTGGCAGTTCTAGACAAACCCCTAAGGTTTTAAAAGGGAAAATACTAGGCGACAGGCAAGAACAAATAGGACTAGCAAATAAGTGAAGGAAAGAAGTTAAGAGACTCAGATTTATCTCCACATGTAATGCACATAAGCAGCACGTCTCAAACACAAACAAAGTAGTTTTATTAGAAAAGGAGTCCAAAGACAGGACATCTAAGTGAGCACCAATAAACAGAAATATGCAATATTGTTTCATAAACTCAAAGGCAGGGTCCTAATCAGTTTGCCTACTGATTTTTAAACTTGTGAACCTTTAAGCAGTAAACACAATCAAAGCAGTTTTCTAGTTTTTATAGAGATCAATTACCTAAGGCTTGCCTAAGTGTGGGGAATGTATATAATAACGATTATGAGTTGTTTAAACAGTTTTGAAATTATTTAACCTACAACATGTTCTTCTAGGTGATACATATCTGAGAATAAAGGGATTGATACCAGTTTTATTCAGAAACATGACAATTATATATGGGACCGTTTTATACCTTTTCATGGATCAGTGACTTATTGTAATTAAACTAGGCGTATTTAAAAAGAATGCAAACAGAATTCCTACGACATGATTTCTAAATGCACACAGAAATGACAGAATTCTTAAGACATGAATTTCTAAATGCACGCCAGAATGACAGAATTCTTAAGACATGGATTTATAAATGCATACTAGAATGACAGATTTGTGTTGAGGCTATTTATTAACCTAATAGCAGGATTTCTAAGAGAGAACACTTATGCATCATTGAAGCATGGATTGATGACATTTAGTGTTCTGAAGTAGTAAATATGAAATCCTAAGAACAGGATGTCTAATGCAATGTTTAACATGATTTGGATGAACATATTAGTCCTAAAACATGGATTCTAATGCAGATATAAAGAATGTAAAGCCTAAGGCATAGGCATGTTCTCTACCCAATAGTGTCAATAGTATTATCAGCTACCCTCCCCATTTCACTAATCATCCCCAATATCTGTTTACAAATTAATTATTACAAACCAACAGCTGAATGAATTACATAAGTAAATGAAAGATAAGAAGTTAAACTATAGGGAGCCTGAAGCATGCCCAAATGTATCCTGAGAATATCAAGCCTTCCATAACCTCAAATGCCAAATTTTCATAGCCAATCTCATGTTCGGGTGTGTCAGATTTCCCTAAGGACCTCAAGGATCCCGGGCAGTGCTCACACCCAAAATTTCATAAAAAGAACTGAGTAAGTGCAGTGTGGAAGAGCTAGCCCCAGTGTGCCAGAGTTTAGAGGGATCTCAAAGGATCCCAAGGCAGTCACACACTAGAGGGGAAGAACCTAGGGACTTAAGAGTAGAGTGAGAGTGCTTGACATAGTTTTGAAAAGGTTTTGGTATGAAAACAGTATTAAAAAGGATTCAGTTAAGTGAAGAAGTCTTTTAAAAATAGGAGTTGATTAGTAGTAAAATAGTTTGAACAAGAACAGTGTAAACATTTTGAAGAATCGAACAAACATCATATCAAAGCAATCAGGCTCAACCTTACTCAAACAACAGTCTTTCACACAGGGATAGTGGGGAGTTGGGGACATATACAACACACATAGTGAAACACATAACAAACAGAAGAACAGAAGCATTTTTAGGAGTTTTTATGGGATTAAGGAATAGCTAAGGATACAGACATAGTACAGGTATATGAATTCCAAACAGATAGTTGAAGACATAGATGTACTAGACAGAGTTAAGCATAGAATCAGCACTACTTAGGGTAACAAATTACTTTGCAAAAACACATTCATACCAGAAACTGAGTAAACCAACAGACAAGCATTCATACATACACAAATTGAGTAAGGTCAAGTTGAGACACACTACAGAGGTAATAGGCAAGTTCATAGACATGCTGATCATAAGTTGAATTAGGATAGAATATATGCTAGGTGAAACAGTGATTTAAACATGCTAGTTGCATATTAAAAACCCAAGTAATAGACAGAAATAGACTGGTAATTAGTAATCTAAAGCAGTAAGAAAATACATAGAGTTTTGAACTTGGAAATTAAATCAGAACATACCAGTTAAGCAGAGTAGATACAAAGTATAGAGCAGTGGAGTGCAATAACTAGCCTTGGCTTACAGCCGGCTAGTGCAATAGAAGTAGCAAGTAACAAGAAAGAGCAGAAAACTTTAAGTGTAAGAGAGAGAGTTGTTGAACCAGTGCGTTCCTCCGTTAATGAAAGTAGAGGATTGTATATATATTGTAGTTGAAATCTAGGTAAATAAGGCAAGCAAAAATCGTTCAGTAATTGGAGACAACTATAGAATCAATTAAGAACAAAATCAGTGAAGTCTTCCCTTAATTAAAGGAGTAATTTACCAACGGTAAAGAGCAGGAAACAATTAAGGAAATAAATCACATAGCTAGGTACAGAGTAGGTAATTAGGGGTAGATACATAAATGTTTAATTAAGGAAATAAGTAGTACGAATCAGTAAATAATGTAGTTGATTGCAAATAAGGCAAGAAATAATTTAAAGTTTGTGAAAATAGGGAAAATAACCGGAAATTAGCATATGAGTATCAACACGGGGAATAAGAGATTCAAAGAATCGAAGTAACACTGATTTTAAGGGAAATAATATAAACTTCCATGAATAAACAAGTAAATCAAGTATAAGCTGAAGAATCATTTCTGGAACCCTAATAGGACGTATTAGGGTAAAAATCACAAAATACTCTAATTAATCGAAGCAATATTCACAAGAATCAAAAACATAGCAGAATCGAATGAACAAACAAGCAAGGACGATCTCAGAATCCAAAGTAGTACTAAAAATTAGGGGTTTCGACATAACTAGTTAGGGTTAAAGGGAAAACTTAACGAAATCGATTAAACACTTAAGAATCGGAGAATAACACTTAAAAAATCATAATCGTTTTGAAGAAAAAGTTTCAGAGACCCTAGTTAGGGAAAATGAAGCGACGCTTTGAAAATCGGAAGATTTCTCATAAAAACAAGCAAAAATAGTTCGTACGTCCTCAGATCCGTTATAGATCTAAAAGATTTAGGAGATGAGATCAGGGTTTTGAGAAAAATAACCCAAAGGTGAAATACCGGCTTAGAGACCATAGGTCTAACAGGAAAATAGGACGATCTTACTCAAATCGAGCCATGGTGGCCTGATGGTGACGACAAGCCAAGGTGTGAGCGGACCGGCCACTAGTCCCTTGAGGACCTCAAAGACAGCAGGCATCCCAGCGTAGGAGAACCGTTAAGGCTGGAAAATAGTGGTGAGCCACCATAGTCGACAGCAAGTAAGCAACAACGAGGGAAATTAGGGTTAGGGCAGAGAGAACTTGGGAGAGAAAGGGAAGGGTGACGGCGGGTGTGTGAGGAGAAAATGAGGGGTTTGGGAGAGGTAGAATTAGGTTAATTAAGGTAAGAATTAATCCGGGCCGTTGATCAAAATTGATCAACGTCCAGGATTTAGCAAGCGCTGGGTCGGGTAGGGGTAGGATTTGGGCTTGGGTGTATTGGGCCAATGTAATTAGGAATTTGGGCTGGTTATATTTAGGCTATAATTGAAATAAAACATGTTATTTGTTAAATATCCAAATTAAACTAATTAAAATAATTTATAAAATAATTACTATTTATAAAACATGAATTTCATGCATAGAAATATTTTGAGAATGATTATTTAGTATTAAAATACAAGAGACTAATTTCTTAGTAAAAGATAGTACAAAATTATATGCACGGGCTATAATTGCAATAACAAGGTGCCAATTTGGCTATTTATGGAATAATTTGATCTTAATTTGACCATGAATAATAAATTAAATCAAGGAATGTCTTTGAAATTATTTGTGATGCAATTTTGTAATTATTTATGGTAAATAAAGTATTGGACAAATTTATAAAAAAGTAGAGAAAATTATGGAAAAATACCAATTGATGCTAATGCATGATTTTGAAGGTATATATGCAATTTAAAATTATTTTTAGGAAAAACTGGGTATCAACACCAACGGTGCCAGGTAAAGCTAGATTTATATTATTTATGACTGACTACTTCTCGAAATGGGATGAAGCGCAGGCCTTCGAGAAGATAAGAGAAAAAGAAGTCATAAACTTCATATAGGATCACATCATATGCCGATTCGGGATCCCCTCCGAGATTACATGTGATAATGGGAAGCAGTTCATCAGCAGCAAGGTGACAAAATTCCTCGAGGATCATAAAATCAAAAGAATCCTATCAACGCCTTACCACCCAAGTGCAAATGGTCAAGCCGAGTCCACAAACAATACCATCATCCAAAACTTGAAGAAGAGGTTAGATGATGCGAAGGGGAAATGGAGAGAAATGTTGCCCGAAGTACTATGGGTGTATCGAACAACTTCGAAGTCGAGCATAGGGGAGATCTTGTTCTCTTACGTATATGGGTCTGAGGCATTAATACCAGTCGAGGTCGGGGAATCGAGCGTCAGATATTAGCATGCCACCGAGGACACAAAAAACGAGGCCATGAACACCTCCCTCGAGCTACTAGACGAAAAGCGTGAGGCCGCACTGGTTCGAATGGCCGCTCAAAAAAAAAGGATCGAAAGGTACTACAATAGAATAACAAACCTTCGATACTTCAGAGTCGGAGACTTTTTCCATGTCCTCGGGGTCGTAGGCAAAGGATACTACAAGCTTGGCACTATGGAAGGCGAACAACTACCAAACAATTGGAATATATCACTGCTCAAACGCTATTATTGCTAAGGTATAACCTTCTCCTTTTCATTTATATTTTTACACTAACTCTTTACAGGTGTTCGATTGGAGATATCGAAGCTCCCTTCAACTCGAAGACCTTGGGTTTTAAAGTATCTGTTGCACTCTTTTTCCCTTAAGTCGAGTTTTATCCCAAATGGGTTTTACCGGCAAGGTTTTTAACGAGGCAACACCTATATGCTACCTAAGGAAAACTCAACAAGTATTCAAGGCTTCTTTTCTATCAACCTCGAATGCTGGAGGCATCACCCTCGGAGGTTAATTGTTCGGAGAAAGCAAGTTATGCAAGATGTCCTCGATAGGAGAATGTTGTAATGGGCCAAACGGTCAAATGACGTGTCTATATAGAATAGTCGAGCCACCGATGGCAAAAACATGTACGCATTTATCGATCATTTGAAGAAGCGTTCTTATTATATCAAAACATTGTGTGCCTCAAAGAAGTCCACTATTTTCATTAAACGGCTCAAAGGCCAAATACACCCGAACACTCTAGGACTGTCCTCGAGTGTCAACATATCGATCCATCTAAAACTCGAGCATATAAGACCTCAATAAGGCAAAATCAAACTTATAAGACCTCAATGAGGCGAACTCGAATTTATAAGACCTCAACGAGGCATACTCGAATTTATAAGACCTCAACGAGGCATACTCAAATTTATAAGACCTCGATGAGGCATACTCGAACTTATAAGACCTTAAAAGAGCCATCCCCTAGATATTAAGGCCAAGTCCATATACTCGAACTTATAAGACCTTTAAAAGGGCATACCCTCGATAGTCCAAGGCCATCTCACTCGCGGACTAAAGGCTACAACCATATAAAAGACTATTGTCGTATGAAAAGGCTACGGCCAAAATAATGGAGCTCAGAGACGTCCGAATTCCGCCAAAAAACAAAAGGCCTTCGAATACTTCGAAAAATCGATTAAATCAGGCTACCCTCAGCATAAGCAAAAGGGCTTCGATAATATCAGCTCCGAACAATGTGAAGTCTTCGAAAAAATCAGCCTTCAAAAGAACCTCACGAGGTACTCAATTATCGTCGCACATCGACTTGTAATCGAGGTTCCTATAAATTGAACATCTAAAATTCGGACGGATATAAAAACATTCCAAGGCATAACAAAAATTTTAAAATTCTTTAGCCAGAAAGGGGGAAAATTGTAGCCGTTTTGAGGTCGGGTGGACCCAATCTAAAAAGAGCCTAAGGGCCGATTTATAACAGCTTAAGGGCCGATTTGTAAGAGCCTAAGGGCCAATGAAAGAGCCTAAGGTCCAACTTAAAAGAGCCTAAGGGACAATGTGTTAAAATCCAAGAGCTGATACCTAAAGAACTTAAAGGCCGAAGCACGATGTGCTCGAGACCTTACCTAGTTTGGACTCGAAAGTCCCGAGATAAAGCTTAGCTCGAAGATCGGACCCTACGTGGTCACCTATTATCGTTCATTGAACAAAGCACAAAAACCTAAGGGGTCTTATATTCTAAGTCCAACACATCGGACTGATCGTCAACAAGCATCAAATCTCATTTCAAAAGTAAAAAGAATACAGGAATTAACGAAGAATGAAGATTGAACAAAAAGATCCTTTTATATATCCAAATGGTGTTCACAAAAATATATTTACAAGCTCCCACATGGAGCCCTTACACAAAAAAGGAAAATAAAAGAAGCCTAATCTTCTGTCAGGGTCACTCGATCGGAGGAAGTTCCCTCAGGAGCTGCACTCTCGACGGCTTGACCCTCGGCACCCTGATCATCGGCGGCCTCTTCCCCTCGAGGACTTCATCTTCATCTTCACTACTCTCCGAGCCACTAATGGAATCCTCGTCGGGAGTGAGCAATGCAACCGATTTTTCTTCTTAGGCATTCACTTTCTCGATCTCGGCAGAAAGATCAAAACCTTTGGCATGTATCTCCTTGAAAGCCCTCCTCCGAGATTCCAGTCAATCATGGTCAAGGGCACGAGTTAGCCTGAGCTTGGATTCAGCAGATACTTTATTAGCCCGAGCATTTGCAGCAGCAGCATCAGTCCGATTCGAGGACATGAGTGCATCAGCTTCTTATATTTCCGGCTTTCTCCCTTTGCACCTTGAAGTTGGTGCTCAACCAAGGTTAGTTTATCTCGAAGATTGTCCTTCTAGGAGGCTACCTCATCCATGCACTGCTTCAATCCGAGGATCTCAGTATCTTTGACACTAAGCTCCTCCCGAAGTTGCCCCACCAGGTCATCCTTCTCCTTGAGCTGCAAGAATTGAATTGAGACATTAAAACACTAAAATGAGTAAGTGTAAAACAAGCCCACAAAGACTATTTTACCTGCTCGATGAAATCGGCCCGTTCTCGAGACGCCTTCTCCGAACGGGCTCAAAGGTCGTTAATTTCCCCCTCTTTTCTGACATAGAGGGACTTGAGGTTGTCATGCTCTAGCATGAGCTTCCTAAGCTCATTTTCACATCGGGCAAGCTCAACCCGAGACTTGGAGAAAGCCTGATCATAGAGCATCACAGCCTGGTCACGAAGAAAGGAAGTTAGAAAGGCGCAAAACAAATCCCAAACATAGTTGTTAAAGGACAAAGTATACCTGCTTTCAAAGATTATCAGCCTCTTCGAAGATAAACGAGGCGTCGAGGTCGGGTCCCTCCCCAAGCCCGGCACGGCATTCTTCGAAGACATCGTTCTCCCCGTGGTATGCCCCCGCTTCAGGAGTCTTCATATCCTGGGCATCCTGTATCTGCCCTTCAGAAAAGGATGGGCCTTGAGGAGAGTCACCCATGTCGATCACCCCAAGTGGATCAATCAAGGCTTTCTCCCTCCTTCGAGGATCTTCGGGGTTGGTTTATTCAGGCTCTTCGATCGAGTGCTTTTCAACACAAAAGCATGCTCTAGTTATCAGCGACTCGAGGACTTTTCCTGAGCTCCCTTCAGGAACCTCCACAACTCGAGGTTGGACTGCATCGGTAGCCTTTGGCCGGCCTCTGAAGCATCAATGCTTCCTCTTCCTTAGATCACTAACGGGCAGTGATCATCCTCCTCGTCCTCGGCACGAAGGCTCTCGGCAGCTTCCGGTGTTAAAGCTACTGTATCGGCCTTAGACTTTTGAGTTTTAGCCTTTTTTGGGTTTAGGGGACTCCACCGGCGTCTCCTTCTTTCTCTTCTTATCCTTGGCAGGTTTTGGGGTACCTACTTCGCCAGGTGGGGGCGGCCTCATTAAAATATATTCTCCAACGCCTACATGAGCACAAAAGTTAAGTGTATTATCATGAGATATTTTCACTAAGGAATTCAAATACGATAATAATAAAAACTCACCATGGTTTTTGTCCTCCCGTCGGCCTCTAGCCAAGTCATGCCAGACGTGCTCAGCATAAGTGGAGGTGGAATCTAGTTGTCGAACCCAGCCTGGGAGGTCCTTGACCGCACCGGGGTACCACTCGACGACTGCATCATTGGAAGGGAGTTAGTTCAAAAGGAAGAGAAAATATTTAATTAATGAAACATGTTCGATGAGTCGACACTTACGATTCATATTCCATTCCTCAGGGTATGGCATCTTCTCATAATGGATCAGGTCAGAGGTCTTGACTCAAATGAAGCGGCTCATCCACCCTCGGTCCTTATCTTCGTCGCTGCTAGTGAAGAAGGACTTCGAAGATCAACGGTGTAGTTTAATCAGTCCACCTCGATAGAGACGAGGGATGTACAATCTAATCAGATGGTCGAGGGTAAAAGTCATCCCCTCGACCATGTTCGAAAAATACCTAATTAGGTAAACGATTCCCCAGAAGGAAGGATAGATTTGGCCAAGCGTCACCCGATATTGTCGACAAAAATCGAGGATCACTAGATCTATCCGCGGCAAAGAAGGTTCTATGGGACCTAAGGTGAATGGGTATGTGTATACACTGAGGAAACCAACTTTGAAAGTGGTTATGTCCTCTTCAGGTGAAGGGATCTCCACTTGTACCGCATCCCCCCAACGGCAATCAAGCTTCACTTTTTTGGTCTCGGTTATCAGACTGATATATCGAGACATGGGTTCACATCGTCCCGCCACCAAGGAAGGTTTTTCGACCTTGAAATCAGAATATGTTTCACAAGGCCCGGGGGTACATTCCTCAACACGAGGAGGTACTACCGTTTTGCTCTTGGACGAGCGTGTTGATGAAGAGGCTTCTCTTTTTGGGGAACCGTCTTAGAAATTTTTGTTATGTTTGTTGTGAAATTTCAGAATAAGAAGAAGAAACTGGTTAAGGAGATAAACACAAAGAAATGGTGAATGCAGAGAAAAGTTAGTGAAGATTTGAAGATGTTGTAGAAAGTAAAAGTATAAAAAGTGAAGGACTAGAGTATTTATAGGGGTCATCTAAGCGTGTTGGAGAAGTTAAAAGGGCGGCCAATAGTTGTTATCGATTTATGGGTTTTTTGAGAACTGTACAGACGTGACCTCTGCACGACCTTTCCACCACATCAATCGTTGACCTCATGTGACTGACATCATGATGGGATATCGAAGGGTCAAGAATTCAAGTTCGTTTCTTACCATTCCATTCTAAGAAACGCAGGGACTATCTGTATACGGCCGAAATCGGGGGAGTCCGATTTCGAAGCTTTCGCTACGTCGAGCCCGAGCTCGGAAGGATCGAAGAAAGGATCGAGCTCGATCTCAGAATGCACACCTCGAGAGCGTACATCGAAGGCCCGACATGTCCTACCTCGAGGCAGTGCAAAATCGATCACCGTCAAGAAAAAGCGGGAAAATCCCAAGGACATGTGGTTAGGGCGGATAGGAGAAATAGTACAACTCCGTACTAAGCCGTTATACAGGTGTACCAATAATATTCTTTGTCATTATTAGAAATGTACCACATTAGGGTTTTTCCCTCCTATATAAAGGGGACCCCAATCATTTTGTAAAAGGGATCATTCACTGCAATAGAACATTCCACTCTGCTTTTCTCGTTTTACGTGCTCAACATTATCCTTCGGCTTTATTGTTCTTCATTTATTATTCATAATTTACTACTATCGACTGGCCTCGAGGCCCCCGAGGCTACCCAGCTCGAGGCTCCCAGTCTTTTGGCAACATTGGTTTGGCTATCATTACTTCTCACTTACATTTAATATCTCTTGATTATTCACTAGTATTGAAATAAATAACATATTTCTAGAACCACAAATCACTTTTAATTGTTAATACCATTTTCGAGGTAAACATTTGAGTTGCAGAGAATTTTTTTTTTTTTACTCGAACGAACATTAGAAATATTTCACATAAGTTATTCGCCAAATCGAAGAGAGTTTTATTTTCTTTAGACGTTTGAGACGAAGAAAAGAAGCGTACCATTGGTTTGTAGCGTAGAATAAATGATAAGTAATATGTTATAACAAGTTAAATTATACTAATACGCAATTTAATTTATTTTACACCTTCTATGTATATAATAACTTAAAGGATAGAAATTCAATAAAATTTCAGTTATTGCAAACGGGGGCGGATGCACCCTAGTCGAAGCGGTGTCATCCGACACCGTTTCCCCGAATTTTTTTAGTTATTATACATATAAATATTGTGCAAAAGATATAGATATAAATCATATGACATTATTGAACAAAAGATAGTGTCTGGTCTGATGGTCAAGTGCATCTCTTGCAACGTTGATCTGCGGTTTGAATACTTCGTACGTGTTTCCTTTGCATTTTCTTTCTTTAAAGGCTCTTTTGTTTAAAAATAAATAGAACTGTGTCCTCTTCTGTGAACTGTCACTACGAAAAAGTTCTCATCCTCTATAACTTGTAATTTCTAAGTGACAGGATTTGATGGTATTGCTCATCTCTATTTCTTATATCCCATATTTATTGTAGTAACTTTTCCATCACTTTAAATTTTGACACTACTTACAAAAGGTCCTGTGTACGCCCTGATTGCAAATTATTGTAACCCTTATCTCTATTACTGTTTAAATTCCCAAACCTGCAAATAAATGACGGAAAGCTAATCACCTAAAAGTTGAGGTGGTAGCTGAAAGATTTCCAAAAAATATTGAAGAATTTATAAAATAAAGAAAAAAAATAACATATGTCAGCTTTCATGAATTCACAAGCCTCATTATTCACGTTTTATATACATTGTTAGAAACAAAAAAAAAAAAAAAAAAAAAAAAAACCAAAAGCACTTTTTTTAAAACAAAAAAATTTTGACTTGGGGGAAAAACAGCATTATTGATCATTGTGTTTAATCCTGTCAATTCGATTATTATCAAATTCTAATTTAAACTTTTTCCCACGTGTTTAGACTTTAGACCATAATAATAGTAATACTTAAGTGAAAAAGAGTTAGATTGATCAATTAATGAGCTAAAATGATTTGGTTCTACTGTTTCTCTGATGTTTCAAATATAATAAGGTTTGTTTTGCTTTTGAGTTAGTGAATATGTAAATATGTAATTGTCAAACTATTTTGAACGATTAATTAAATCACACTGGATGCTTTTGTTTAACCAATTAATGAGTGGTTTCATTATATATTTTAAAACATTGCATGTGATTTGATAATAAAACAAGTTAAGTGTTTGTGAAGTTTCCATGAAAATGACTCCCACACGAATATTCCAACATTTTGATGTAAGCTTATTTCTGAACATTAATCAACTCAAATTAATTTTATTTAGCAATAAAAGGATCGTTTAGTGTTGTTATAGCTTCGTGGAACAAAATAGAGTATATTAACAATTAATTAGAACATTAAGCTGACAGATTCTTGTCCCCTAGATATTAATTTATGTATTAGGTACAAGTTAAAAAATTAATTAAAGTTTTACTTTTTAATCACTATCTTTATCCATCTCGTTTTTTTTAGTACTATTCGATTTTTAAGTTCAAAATTATCCATCATTAGATATTTAGAAACTATAATAAACATCATATCCACCTTAATGACTACATTTTCCATCAAAGCTTAATTCTTGTGAATAGTGTTCCACTTTGCTATGGTTAGGTTTAATTTCATACAACATAAGTAAGATTGTAGTTTGAGCTCGAAATACATAAGTAAGAGGGCGTGGATAAGCATACTTTCGAATAAAAAATGTATATTTGCTTTAACTTGTAATATTTGTGGTGGCAATTACTCTAATACTTCTTTATAAGGTTAAATTAGTAAGTATCAGCATATCTATTTATTAAAAGCATATAGTCCCTTACTGAAATGTTGTTCGCTTTTTTTTACCTTTTAAAAATAGAGCTCGCACTAGATAAAATAGTCATTTAAGTATTTCCTAATATTTTGACCTGAGAGTTCATTAAAATTGGTTATTAAATCGTTCCTTATTTAAGCTAAATAACTTCAGGACTTTAAATTTGATTAAAAGTTTATCTTATCTAATGTTTAAAAAGTCAATTGTTTGGAGTGTTAGTAATAAAGTTGTAGACGTTCTTTGAAGTAGTTTCGCCAATTAAGTGACATCCTAATGACACTCTAATTGTATTATGATGAACAAAATAACTTTTTAATATCAATGAGTAATTTTTTAAACAACTTTACTTCATTTAGTATTTAAAACAACTTACACTAATTTATTCTAATTATGTGGTAAATAATGTGAGACTAAAATTAAAAATTACTAGATATATAGGAAAATAATGTTCACTTTTGATTAATTTTGTCTTTTTCAATCACTCTAGATTATTATAAAATTGCGAAACTTCAACACAAAATTGATCGACAGTAATATTATTTAAAAATAAATTTTATACTGGACAATATTATCATTTAATTGGTACTTTCTAATATTTAGGAAGTTAAAATTTACTAAAGTTTTGGCTATTAAATCTTTTTTATTTAAACTATATAGGAAACCCTAATATGTGGGAATGTAATCCCAATAAGATAAATTATATAAGTTGAGTAGGTTAATTTTCACAAGACTTCATAATTTTAGGAATTGTTACTTCACCCCGAAAAACAATAATCCATGTGACATTAGAAGTCTTCCACTTCAAAATATCAAGAGACGAAAACTTAAAGTTGTACATAAAATCATGCTTATGAGTTCACGATTATATTCAGATTGCTAAAATTTTCAGATTACCAAAGAGTTAAAGGAAGTAACAACATATATTAACAAGTATCATCTCGTATCATGATAATAATCGAAACTACCTAGAAAGGATGGCGTGACAACCTAAATCTATCCCTAACGAAAGTCCAAACAATAAGGCATTTGTAGAGAAGAGATCTTATTTTATTGAGTTAGATAAATATTATTCACGTTCATGATTTTTTTTCTAGTAATTTGGATTTTTAAATTTTTGTTGATAATTCAAACACTTTTGTGCATAATATCTGTGTAATTTTTAAAATTTGTATGATTGATATGAAATACACACGCAACGCGCGTACACCAAGACTAATTACTTAAAATAATTACAACTTCAAACTCCAAAGTTTCTCAAAGGAACAAAAAATAATCGAAAGTCATCCTCTTATTACATTAATGAGCCACAAACTCAAAATACAGTAAAGCTAAGGCAAAACTTAGCTAATATTCCACGAGAACCGAAATGGGATTTTATTACACAAGAATAGAACCAATAGTAGGAGGTTTCTCAATGCGCAAGAATGAGATGATTCTCAAGGATACATAAAAAGTAGATGAATAAATGATGATCAGAAGGATCGATTTCTTGCTAGATTACAACATTAGCCTAACATTGTTAGGACGAAAATATCTCTACTACTTATTTTCTGATGTTTGATGAAGCAAAGAATTTTGACTTGTTGAAGAGTCACCTAGAAACTCTGATCTCAACTTCATCAGCAACCTTCCAAGATAGTTTAGGCCTTCTCCGTCTCGACCTCCTCCCCAGAATAGATCATGTGGTGAACCCTCCACAAGAACAGAGCCCGCAGTTGAGAGCAACAATGACTTTAAATAGGGGTATGTCGTGAACTTGCATTTTAAGGCTTTATACATGGCGTCAATCTTGACAGATTCCCAGTCTGGTCTTACCTGGAATACACAGGAAGAGAAGAGGGGAATGAATACAAGTTAGAGCTTAACTGCATTATACACTACGGACCATTGATACAGGTATAAAATGTCCCATTGAGATGAAGCAAAAAAGAGTATGGTGCAAACCAATAGCCTAAATTGTAAAGACCACGTATTTCTTGCATACATCAGAAAGATTACGTTAAGATGGATTCCATGTCAAAATTTCTTAAACATGCTCGAAATAGAAAAGGGATTTAGAAACAACACTCTTAAAAAGTTGCACACTGGCAATACTTCCAAGTTGCAAATTGTCCTCTGCATAGTACTGCCACCACATATCAGCGTCACTACTTTTTTGAAGCATCTTTCTCCGGAATCTGACCTACTGCGTCCTAGACCCTGGGATTGTGGATAGTACACCAGTACTACTGGGGATCTGCTGTCTGCCAGCGATCTTTCCAAAACTCCTTTTTTCATTTTATAAAACTTCATTGTTTGAATTAATTAGCTTTACCTCGTTATGACAAACAAAACACTTTCTGTTGGGTTTAAATTTATTTATTTTGGCTCAGTAAGCCACTTTGGAGATACTATCTAATAGAAGGTAGGTAGCTTCTGACCTCACCCAATTTTTGGCCAAGTATTTACAATACAATTGATCATGTTGTTCCACCTATTTTGAAGTGGCATGCTTATGCTTTCTGGAACACATGAATAAAGCAGCCTAGAAAGAAAGAATTACTGGGAAAATGATGGTATATGGAGAAGCAATAGGAATATGTTGTACGAAGAATGTAAAGAATACCAGATTAGGTTGCTGCCTCTGTATTCTCCTTCCTATTCGTGCTGCTTCCTCAGGGCTCTTTGCACATTGTATTTCTTCCATGCAGCTTTTAGCTACAGGATCAGATGAGCCAACAAACTTTTGTGCCTGCAATTAAAGAACTCGTTAACAAATGTCTGAGAGGTGCTGCAAATAATAAAGTCTTATCTTTATGTTTTTCAAGAAAATGACCTGGTAATAATGCTCTACACTGGACCAGGTGACAAGTTCTCCATTTTCATCAGGCATTTGAAATGGATGGAGAGAGAAGTTTGAGAAGCCACCATATGGATCCCATGTCTTGTAAAAGAATATGATGCTTGATTCATAAGGAGAAATGGTAGGATCAATGGCCGAAGTTTCTTCTACCGATGGAATAGTAGGTGTCAGATCAGGAACTGGCTGAAGAAACCCACTAACAAGTATGTCGGGTCCAACCTGGACATTCATACGGCTTCAGAATTAAAAATTTAACTAAAAGAGAACTAGTCATGTTTGAAAGGTAAGTCGGAAGAGAGAGGAACATGGTTTGCAAGGTTTCAGTTTATCTTGTTTCATTTTTTGACAATGGTGAATAGCAAACCCTACCTGCAGCTTCACTGAAGAAATGATACCAGAGAATTGATGTTGAAATTCCATCACAGTAGAGCAATTGAAAAGGCAACATAACTCAGTAGCATTTACCATTTATCGCTTTAAGCGATACGCCTAGCTTCGCATAGCTTCATCGTGTTAAGTGATAAAGCACTTAAAGTCATGGCTTTTAGAGCTTGTTTGGCCAAGCTCCCAAAAACTGTTTACTTTGAGAAGCGCTTTTGTCAAAATAATTCATTCGAGAAGTGCTTTTTCAATATCATATAAACATTTTGTGTTTGACCAATCTTTCTAGAAAATACATTTGAGTGTCAAATTACAAAAGGAAGCATCAAAATTCATTTTACAACTAATATTAGTTAATAAGAAAATGATTTAATTATTTATCATGAAAGACTTCAACTAAATTTTTTATTTTATTTTAATTAAATATAAAACATAAAATTAATATATATATATATATATATATATATATATATATATATATTTTTNCAAAGTTCTGCTTCTTGAGTAGAAGCCGAAAGTTAATTTTTTCAAGATACAAATATCCTTATAAAAAATTTGTATTTATCAAAATATCCCTCATATATTAACCCATCTATCTCTAAAATATAAATACAACCCTCTTCTTTTTTGGATTAACTATATTTATAACTTTAATATATATATATATATATATATTAAAGTTATAAATATAGTTAATCCAAAAAAGAAGAGGGTTGTATTTATATTTTAGAGATAGATGGGTTAATATATGAGGGATATTTTGATAAATACAAATTTTTTATAAGGATATTTGTATCTTGAAAAAATTAACTTTCGGCTTCTACTCAAGAAGCAGAACTTTGTAGCTTCTTTCTCACAACAAAAGATTTTTCTGCTGTTACATAAAAACACCTTTTCTTGTTGGCCAAACACCTCAAATCTCCAAAGAAGTGATTTTTTGGCAACAAAAAGAAAACATGCTTTTGGGTCCCCAAAGGCTAGCTAAACAGGCTATTAGTAACACTGGTTATTGCATGCTATACAATTCAACCAAGTAAGACAAACACAAAGATGAACAGAAACTTGGCATGTGGTGCTGTACTATCTAATTGTTATAAGGTGAAAAAACTGTTTTAGCATTTCGGTTCATCAGTTATTAGATATCAATGACATGGAGACCTTCCCCTATGATGGTTTGGTCATGTCCTGTGTCGACCTACAAATGCACTGGTTCGTAGGAGTGAAACTATTGAGTGAAGGTGTTAAAAGTAAATTAGATAAATCTAGGAGTTGTCATTGTCAAAAAAAAAAAGATCTACAATTTCTTGGAATCAATACACACTTAGCTAAAGATAGAGCACAATGGAAGAAAAGGATCCATTTAAAAGATATCTACTAGTTGGGAATAGGTTTTAGCCTTGTTAGTACGTTGATTTTGAACCTATTGCTTTTCTAGGAGTATTTTGACCTTATCATAGATTCGTATGCGAGTATTATAGAGAACTTTAACTTATCAAAAAAAATTATAGAGAACTTTAGATATTATTATTATTATTATTATTATTATTATTATTATTATTATTATTATTATTATTTCTATTATTTATATATATTTAACTTATTTCTCACTTCTATTTTTATTTGGTGTGATGATTGACATCAGTGAGGATTCATATAGCCGACCCCGACTTATTTGGAACTGAGGCGTAGTTGTTGGAGGTGGTGGAGACCTTTGTTTTTTACCAACCTTCATTGATTATCATAGTGATACAGGATGTTAAATATTTTGTTTGAAACTACAAGGCACTTGGTTAAGTCTCGCCCAAGGAAGTAATTATCTGCTCTTCAGGAGACTGCACACACAGGACAATACCTACATCATGCAGTGTAGGATCCTCATTAAGCTGACTTTACCAAAGGTAACTAAAAGAGCTTGAAGATTGGGAAAGATAGATAGATAGCGGAAAGTTGCGTCTGGAAATACCTAAGCAAAATCTTTTAACTTGGGCATATGCACTCACAAGAGATATGAATATGAGGAATACAATGTGAAGGAGGAATACAGAAAGAAGTTAAATTGGCAGGCAAGATGGGCACATGGATAATGAATGAGGAGAGTAACTGAGCTCTAACTTAAGCACTTTTTTTTTAAAAGAGAGAAGTAACGCGGAACTAAGTAATTTCTCCTGCATTTCCTACTTATCCTTCTAATGCATGCTGATACCTGACTACTTTCTCTTTAGTACATTGCGCTTATTCGGTTCAAAGGATTCGTTAAACCTAGACAAACTTTTACGCTTTCCTTTAACCTAGTAACCTACTGCTGCCCTTATACTTTATTTCAGTTCAATATCGGCTCTGCTTTGTGACACTCCGACAAGCAGAGTTTTCCTCCGAAGTGAAAGCTTTTACAAATAACTTGGTTTGTTAGAACTTAAAAACCTAATAGAAGTGACTTTTCCTCTTAGGAAAGGTAAAAGACCCTTGTTTTTTGCATTCCTCTTCTGCATACAGTTTGTCATGGAGGTTGTTCAGATTATCAGGAAGGGTGATTCCTTCCTCTTTCAATAAGCTACTTACAACCGGGCAATGTGGTTTCAGGAACAGAAAGGAAGAAAAACTACTACAAGCATGCAGCTTATTTGGCTTAGACATGGTGAACATGGTTAGCAAGAAACTCAACAACATTCCACGATGAAATGTAATTGGATTCTAAAATATGTAAAAAAGAATTTAACCTAACAGAAAACCAAGGTTTCTTTTTACTTCAGTGGATGTATCAGAAAGGATACCAGGACTTAAAACACAAGGAACTTGACTGGAATAAGAAACAGCACCAAAAATTTATAGGGATGGCAATGGGGCACTGTGGGTGCGGAGCGGGTTTGATCTTATGCGG
>ML273597.1:0-39632 GCA_005239495.1 Nicotiana undulata
GGAAAACCCGAAATTTTGGACATTTTAAGTGGGCTGCCAACAGGGGTTTCCGCACCTGCGACAGTAGGACCGCAGGTGCGGTCTCGCATCTGCGAGAAAAGGATCGCAATTGCGGAAAAGGGCCTAGGACCCAGGGCTCGCACCTGCGGGGTTGGGAGCCGCACCAGCGGTCCCGCTCCTGCAGAAATCTGGTCGCCCCTGCGGAAAGGGTCGCACCTACGATGGCCTGGACCGCACCTGCGGCCTGAGTCTCGCGCCTGCAGACTTTGGGCAAGGGGCTGGAGTTTGCACCTGCGAGGCTGGGACCGCAGGGGCGGTCCCGCACCTGCGGTCACACCAGCTGTTGTGCACCAGTAGTGGTTTTTGCTGGTTTTTGCCCTCACACGGGGTCCGGGAAGCACCTGGGCACACCTGAGCCCCCGTCCAAAAATACCAACAAGTCCCAAATCATTAAACGGACTTGCTCGAGCTCACGGAACACTCAATACAACGCTAAAACTCAAAATCACTCTCCAAAACCNGGCCTAAACCACTCGGAATGACTCCAAATTTTGCAGATAAGTTGTAAACGACACAACGGAACTATTCCCGATCTCGGAATTTCATTCGGACCTTGGGAACATAAAATCACTTCTCAAGCCACATTTCAAATTCTTTAGAAACCTCAGAAGTTCATTAACTCCATTTTCCTCACTTGGACCCGAAACCAATCAAATCAAACCTGTTTTACACCAAAACTCACATAGGACAAACAACATATAATAAACCTGTTCCGGGCTCCGGAACCATAACACGGGCCCGGTAACAAGGTTTTCACATAATTATTCACTCACATTCCTTTAATATTTTCAGAAAACAATTTTCTTTAAAAATTCATTTCTCGGGCTTGGGGCCTCGGAATTCGATTCCGGGCATACGCCCAAGTCCCATATTTTCCTACAGACCCTGCAGGACCGTCACATCACGGGTCCGGATCCGTTTACCAAAAATGTTGACCAAAGTCGACTTTATTCAATTATTCAATTCAAAAAGCCCATTTTTATCAAATTTTCACATGGAAGTTTCCCGGCTACCTGCCCGGGCTGCACACGCATATCGAGGTGAGATTAATGGAGGCTTTCGAGGCCTCGGAACATAGATTTAACTGGAATTACTCAGGATGACCTTTTGGGTCATCACAAATTCGAACACAGGCCCGCACGCTCGAATCCCGAAAATTCTCAAAGGAATCACTCAACCATAGCCTAAGGATCATAAATATGAAGTTTCCACTTGAATTCACAATATTAGACGGACAATACATGAATTTCTCAAGAACCCTAAATTTACTACCCAATTCTTGATTTTTCCATTATTTTAGTAGGTAATCCCATTAACTATTCATGCATGAAACTAGTATTAGGAATGAATTAACTTATCTTAACAGTAGCTAGGTCGTGGTGTGTCCTTCCGAAGCTCACAAGTCTCTAATGGGGTTTTTGGTATGAAGTGAATGAGGAAATCCCGAGTTTTGGCATTTAAAACAGTCTAGCCTACAGGGGTTCCGCACCTGCGGCCTTGGGACCGCACCTGCGATCCCGCACCGGAAAGAAAAAGCTCGCACCTGCGGAAAATGGTCAAGGCAGGCTGGGGTCGCACCTGCGGAGCTGAAGACCGCACCTGCGGCTCCGCTCCTGCGGAAAAAGAACCGCACCTACGGAACCTCTGCACCTGCGATGCTGGGAGCGCAGGAGCGGTCCCGCACCTGCGGCTGGGCAACTGCACCTGCGGTCATGCCAGCAACAGCTGTACTAGCAGTTGTTCTAGCTTGTTTTTAGCCCCGTTGAGTGTCCAGAAGGCACCTGGGCTCACCCGAGCCCCCGTCCAAATATACCAACAAGTCCTAAATCATAATACGGACTCGCTCGAGCCTTCGGAACACCCAAAACAAAGCTAAATCTCAAAATCACATCCCAAAACCCCCTAAAATCCTAACTTAAGAAACTTCAAGTTCTTGATTCAATAACAATGCGCCGGACCGACCTATACAACTCGGAATGACATCAAATTTTGCAGATAAGTCATAAATGACATAACAGGACTATTCCCGATCTCGGAATCACATTCGGACCACGATAACATAAAATCACGCTCCAAACCAAATCTCAAATTTAAGGAATTTCCTTATAACTTCATTAACTCTCAATTTCCCATTTTGATCTGAAACACGTCAAACCAAGTCCGTTTTACACCAAAGTTTACAGATAGCTCATATAACACATATTAAACTTGTTCCGGGCTACGGAACCATAATACGGGCCCGGCAACATAGGTTTCACATCGAGGTTCATTTTCATAAGCTTTTATTATTTTCAGAAATAATTTTCTTTAAAAATTCATTTCTCGGACTTGGGACCTCGGAATTCGATTCCGGGCATACGCCTAAGTCCCATATTTTCTTATAGACCTTCCGGGACAGTCAAATCACGGGTCCGGGTCCTTTTACCAAAAATATTGACCAAAGTCAACTATGTTCAATTAATTACTGCAAATTCAACTTATTATCAACTTTTCACATAAAGGCTTCCCGGCTACGCGCCCGGGCTGCTCACGCACATAGAGGTGGGATTAACGGAGGCTTTCGAGGCCTCAGAACACAAATTTAGTTAAAATTAACACAAAATGATTCTTTTGGGTCATCACAATTACATAGTTTTCACTTACACTAACCGTTTTTCATGAAATATTTAAAGATCAAAGCAGATTCAAAATCGACAATCCTCTTTCTTTAAAGTCCAGAATCGGGAAAAAAATTTCAAATTCAAGTTTTCCACAAACCAAACAAATGCAGTTGCAATCAAAGACCCTTAAACGATTTTCTTCTAAATTTGAGCACAAGATTTGAAATCAGTTTCTAAGGTATATCCAAACTTGTAACGACCCCACCGGTCGTTTTGAGTATTTGCACTTCGCTCAGTTGTTTAAGGGCATGAGTAGCTCTGTATGATGTGTTATGACTTATGTGAATCATCGTTTTGGTTTTTCAGGTTATCCGGAATTGATTTGGGAGAATGGTCTTAGCTAGAAGCTATAATTTTGAAAGGTTTGACCAAGTTTTTGACTTTTGAGTAAACAAATTCGGATTTGGAATTTGATTTTTTAGCCTATGTTGATGGTATTAATCTAATTATGGTTAGATTCAGAGCTTTTTGAGACCGAGTCCAGAGACGAGGGCATCCCGAAGTAATTTTATACACGGTTGAAGTAAGTAACAATTTTAACTCTGGCTTTGAGGGTATAAACCCGGAAAATTTGATATCATGTGATTGTTTGGAGGTGATACCCACGCTAGGTGACGGGTGTGTGGGTGTATACCTCGAGGGATGGAGACTTGGTCTGTCCCGTAAGGCCTCATGTCTATCATTCATGTTTACGTAGTTACCTGTTGTTGAACTTTTCTGCCTTCATGTTAGAGATCATGCTTAGGCTTTATTCATGCTAATATTATTTGTACTCAGTCATAGAAATTATTATACATGTTTACCTCAGTCTCTATTAACTGCTGATATGTTGTGATACTTGATGTGCGTTGTGTCCCCTTGTTTGCTGATGATGGTGAGGCTAGTGAGGTACATGATTGAGTGAGACTGATGGCATGGTTGTGAGGATATTAATACCATAGCGTGTGAGCTGTCCGCATAGCACGTGAGCTGACCGTGCTGGTCCAGCTATTGATACCATAGCGCGTGAGTTGTCCATGTAGCACGTGAGCTGACCGTGCGGATTCAGGTATTAATATTATGGCACGTGAGCTGTCCGTGCTTAGCGTTTGGCATTTGGGAGCCCCTCCGGAGTCTGTACACGCCCCCCCTCCCCCAGTAAGCGCAGAGTGTTGAGTCTATTGAGTGTTGCGTGTTGAGTGTTGAGTGCTTAGTGCGAGTGCTGAATGATAAAGTGACATTGCTGTGAGGTTGCATTTTCTTTTGTTGTTGTTGCATTTATCTGTTTAAATTTCTTTGTGGCATTTACTGAGTTATGGAATTTACCTGTTTATTCATGTTATTTTTAAATTGTGAAAATAAATAATTGGACTGTTTTGCTTAGCTCGTCACTACTACTAAGTTCCTTAGTTATTTCTGTTACTACCAAGTCGGTTGTACTCATACTACACCCTGCACTTTATGTGCAGATCCAGGTGAGTTAGAGCGCGGAGATCGTTGACTTCAGGCCGGCTATATTTGGAGACTGCAAGGTAGCTGCTAGCGTCCGCATGACCTTGTTACTCCTTTTGTCAATTCTTCTTGTGGACAATTAGACACTTTATATATCTTAGTTCATAATTTTAGACGCTCATAACTTAGTGACACCCCGATGTTTGGGACTAGCTTCCGTATTTTTATATTAATTATATTTAGAGTTGATTTAGTTTATGAGAAATTTAAATATTGATATTGTTTTATTAAATTCTTAAAATCAATCAATAGTAATATTTTGGGAAATAGGCTTGCCTTGTAGTACTATAGGCGCCATCACGACCATGATTAGATTTTGGGTCGTGAAAACTCATTTCTTTAATATCACTTATTTTATACAAATAGCCATCTTATTTTAAAAGTCAAGTATTTTAAACTTAACCACATTTTACAAAGTTATCAAGTATGAGTATTGTTAGCACATTTTCAAAACTCTTTCAATTACATGGACAATTCAAAGGACTTTCTTTTATATAAAACCTATACTCTCTCTTTTTAGGTATGCATACTTACCTCCCCCCCCCCCCCCCCCCCCCCCCCCCCCCCCCCCTTCCCAAAATGATAAGTTTTAAAAAATTACATAAGGCAAGGCATACACTTTTAAGCACTAACCAAGTAGAATATTGAAATTTTATTTTCTAAACCTAGTCTAAGTCCTATGGATCTACCTTAGGTAGATTCTAGGGGGTGCCTAACACCTTCCCCTTCGAAGAACAAGAACCCTTACCCAATCTCATTGGTTAGCATACTAATAGGATCATGATTTAACAAATTGAATAGGTACCCTAGTATACCTTCAAATAGTAGGTGTCGATTCTCTTTTATTATCAATAGGAAACCACTAGTTAAATATTGTTTTGGCTCGTGCAGAGTAGGTTGCAACACTAATAACATGTTCAATATCTGAATTCTACAATTACACAACAATGGTTCCATCTAATCAAATAACACCAATAAAAACTACATCGGTGCACAAAGATATAATGTCCTAAGCCCTGAATCAATTAACAATCCAACATATAGAGAAGATATGCGTCTAATATCAATAAATCACCAAACTTGCATAAAGAGAAGATATGCGTAAAGTATTAAATAATCCTTCCCCAATTGCATATAAAGAAGATATGCGTGAATTAGCAATTAATCCTTCAACAAGCGCATATAGAGAAGATATGCGGAAAAATCAGGTAGATATCCATGGAGTTTGCAAATAAATAAGAGATGCAAGGTCCAACCAATGATTAACTTTTCAAAAACCCACATCAACCAGAAACTCGTAAGTTTCTCACAACTTGTGTGTACACCATGAATAGAGAAGCACGTGTTACATGGAGAACTCACATGCCAATAATAACAACCGCACGGAAAAATCACGTGCCAATAATAACATTCACACGGCCATCTCAAGCACCAATATTAAAACCGTACGGACAACTTACGTGCTATAAGTCCAGTCCATATCACACCTAAAGCATAGATAAGAGAATACATGTACATGAAGAATGGATATCGAATTACATATTCATGGATTGATATAAGTGACATGCTAAGGTGAATGCATGTGCGAAGTGTATTACTATTGCTAAAACTTAGGTAATTTAATTACAAAAATAGCAGTTATCATGTTCAATCAAGGATTTAACCAATATGTAACCTCTAACATGATTTAATTGGCTCACAAAGGGGTACAAATATAAGAAACATAATAGTATGGGGATTAGAAATTAATTCAAGGTGTATCGTTACCTAAGCACTACCTCGAACATGGATAATACCTCCGTGCACGTACATGGGCTCAATCCCTCACATGTGCCCCACCCATAGAACATAGATATCACTAATAACTCAGGCAACTACTGTTTCAATCAAGTTTAGGCGAAATACGTACCTTGAACAAACAAAATCAATACTATAAAAATGCCTTCCCACGCGAATTGTCCTCCGAAGACTCAAATCTAGCCAAAAACAACTCAAAATATCATATATGCCATAGGTATCAAACTCAAACGATAAAGGTCGAATCTTTAATCAAATACTAAAAGTCAACCAAAAGTTCAACCTCGAGCGATGTGATGACCCAAAAGGTCATTCTATGTTAGTTTAGCTAAATATGTGTTCTGAGACTCCGAAATCCATCGTTAATCTCACCTCGATATGCGTGCGCAGCCCGGACGTGTAGCCAGGAAGCTTTTATGTAAAAACTTGATGAAAAATTGAATTTATGGTAATTAATTGATTGAAGTTGACTACAGTCAAAAATTTTGGTAAACAGGCCCGGAGGGTCCGTAGGAAAATATGGGACTTGGGCGTATGCCCGGAATCGAATTCCGAGGTCCCAAGTCCGAGAAACGAATTTTTAAAGAAAATTGTTTTCTGAAAATAATAAAGACTTTTGAAAATGAATTTTTATGTGAAACCTGTGTTACCGGGCCCGTATTATGGTTCCGGAGCCCGGAACAGGTTTAATATGTGTTATATGAGCTATCTGTAAAATTTGGTCTAAACGGACTTGGTTTGACGTGTTTTGGATAAAAAAGGGAAAACTTGATAGTTTATGAAGATTAAGCAAATTCAATATATTTTGGAGTTTAATTGACCGCGGTCTTTCTTCCGCTGACCGCGGTGGGGGGGGGGGACCTGAGAGCTTCGCGGCCGCAGTCGTGTTTTCGCGGTCCGCGGTGGAGCTGGGTCACTGGTCCGACTTCACAAGGCTTATATCTTTTGATCCACAAGGAATTTTGAGATGATTCAAAAACGAAGGTTGTATCCCTTCGTGTCTAGTTGCTAGAAAGGTAAAGAAATCGTAATTTGGACATCAGTAGATAAATTTATTGTTAAAATACTAAAGCATGTCACTGTAGTCATTTTTCTTGGTTTTCTTCAGCTTTTTTTGGCCTTTGCTAGCGTGGCCGCGGTCCATTTTTCGCTGACCGCGGTGGGGGACCTGAGAGGGGTATAAATAGATGGGAATTTTAGTTATTTTCATTTTTATAAGCCCTAAAAACATAAGAGGCGATTTTTCAAACATTCTTTCTTCTCCAAAATATTAGTAAGTGATTTCTAACTCATTTTCTTTACTCCTTGACTTCTTTTTACAAGATTTCACCCTAGAATCTAGGCCTAAAATCATGAAATCAAAGTAGAAATTAGGGGTTTTGGGTTGAGTTAGGGTTTTGGAAATTTTGTGAAATTCAACCTCATTTTGGGTCGGGTTTCAAAACAAACTATATATTTGGGCTCGTGGGGGAATGGGTGATCGGATTTTGGTCCGAACCTCGAGTTTGGACAAAGCGGGCCCGAGGTCGGATTTTTGTATTTTTGGAAGAATGATAGGAAATGCATAATTAGGCTATGGAATTGGTTTATTGAGTAATTATTGATGTTAATAAGTCAATTATTGTCTAGATATTATCGTTTCGGAGTTAAATTCGAGAGGCAAGGGTGTGATTGAGGCTTGACTTGCATTTTTGGAGCCGAGGTAAGTGTTTGGGCTAACCTTAGCTTGAGGGAATAGGTATAGAGTCTTAATTGATATGTGTAATTCATTTCCAACGTATAGGTGAGGTGACGAGTACCTATATGTTGTGGTCAAGCATGCCCGTGGGTCAATTGTGATGAATCATACCGTGTTCTCAATATTCTATGTACTATGAGTAATTGGTTATTTAGAAGTGATACATTGATGTTGTTCCATGACGTGGGAAGTTATCGAATTATTTGTTCAGTTGAAGCTTTTACTGTTGAAATTACATTTCTGAGCGAGTTTGGTTATAGCTGAGTCCTTTGTTGGGACGATAGAATTATTTGAGTATTTGTGTAAACTTGAGATTTTTTATTGTTAGTTTTCAGATTATATTGTTGTTTTTATATTATTTATCTCACGGGGGGACATGTCGTGCCTATTGTTTATTATTTATTGCACGAGGGGACATTCCGTGCCGAGTGTTTATTATTTATCGCACGAGGGGACATGTCGTGCCGATTGTTCATTATTTATTGCACGATGGGACATTCCGTGCCGAGTGTTTATTATTTATCGCACGAGGGGACATGTCGTGCCGATTGTTCATTATTTATTGCACGATGGGACATTCCGTGCCGAGTGTTTATTATTTATCTCATGAGGGGACATGATGTGCCGATTGTTTATTATTTATTGCATGAGGGGACATTCCATGCCGAGTGTTCATTATTTATCGCACGAGGGGACATGCCGTGCCGATTGTGTATTACTTATTGCACGAGGGGACATTATGTGCCAAGTGTTTATTATTTATCGCATGAGGGGACATTCCATGCCGAGTGATTTTTCTATTTAAGCACGAGGGGACATTCTGTGCCGAGTGATTGTGAGATTATGCACGAGGGGACATGTCGTGCCTTTTGCTGTTCATTATCTGTTCTGAGACGTTAAATTCCTGCTTTTACTTTTACATTTCAGTTATTACCCTGTTCTACTGTGCTAGTATTTTTTTCCCCTTTTATCCTCAGCATGTTCTCCCCGTATCTGTTTCACATGTTTATTTTCGTCGATATTTTCCTGTTATTATATAGAATTGCACAGGTATGTATATTGTTGTCGGTCCTAGCCTCGTCACTACTTCGTCGAGGTTAGGCTCGACACTTACTCAGTACACGGGGTCGGTTGTACAGATGCAACACCTGCACTTCTTTATGTTGTGCAGACTACGCAGCCGGATCCGGTGGACACTGACGGAGGAAGCATTCCATCAGTTCATTCAGGAGACATCGAGGTAGACCCGCAGACGTTCGTGGGCCTTGGCGTCACCTCCTACCCTTCTCTTTCAGTGAAGTATTATTTTATAGTTTCAAAGGCAGTGATATGTACTTATTTTCGGAACATTGTATTTAGTAATCTCATAGACAGTTCGTGAGTATGTGACACCAGTTCTGTGTTACATTTGTGGGTTTTATTTCGAAGCTTGCTATATTATTTTGAACTTAGTTAACTTTCATATTGTTGACCACCGTTGTCTTAGTTATCTTGTTCATTTTAGTTGTTAATGAATTTATTTAGTTCAAACGTTGGCTTGCCTAGCGGGTTCAACGTTAGGCGCCATCATGGCCTGAAGGTGGGATTTCAGGTCGTGACAGGCGCGCACCCTAAAACTCAACAAAACTCACAAATTACAAAAATCCATTTTAATATGATTCCAACCATATAAGTTTCATCCAAATCTAATTTCCAATCGATGTTCAAATCTCAATTTTTCACTTCAGAATTTTTTTGCAAAAACCCCCCAAATTACAGTTTGAGATTCCATGTTTCAGGTGTAGGAATCCATGGAGATTCATGATATATAATCAAAATCGAGTTAGGAACACATATCCTCATGATTTGGGTGAAATCCATCTCCAAAAATGCCTTGGTCCGCTCCTCAAGCCTCAAAGTTGTGAAAATAAGCTCAAAATCTCGAAATTATGCATTAAATACCCCAACTAGGGCTCCTTCTTCGTGATCCCGGTCACCAACCTCGTGATCGCGGACACCAACCTCTTGATCATGGTTCACAAAATAACCAGCACAATTTTACTCTTCATGATCGCGGTCAAGAACCTTTGCGATCGCGATGAAAAAAATTCAAACAAACTTGCTTAACTCTTTCCAGATAGCCTCTAGAATAATAGCCATAACATTCTGTAAAAAACTCAAAATAAAAAATAATTTATTTTTCTAAAAACTAGACACAAAGGTTTACAACTTTCGTTTGGGATCATTGCCAAATTTCTTTATAGATTGCAAGATATAAACCTAAGAAATCAGCTCAGCTACAACAAAAATTTCTTTTGCGCGATCGCAAACTAGACCACCACGATCGCGACTCATAATATTCAAATAGAAGTTTAATCTTTGCAAACAAAACCCAGAGGTACGAGATCGCAATTCACACACCTCAAGCAAAAAACCATCAATCGAAAAGGGCTAGAAATTGTCTGAAACGACCCTGAAACTTATTCGAGCCCCTAGAGACCCCATCCAATCATAACAACAAGTCCAAACACATTGTCGAAACTTATCCAAAGGCTCAAAATACAACAAAATAATATCAATAAAAAGAATCAAAGATCACGATCTTTCTCTTAACTTTTAAACCTTCAACCTTCACCGAGCGCGTCTGAATTGCACTTAAACATTTCAGATCACAACCAAACTTTTCACACAAGTCCCAAATGACAAAATGAACCTGTTCTAAATTCCAGAACAAAAATTCGAACCCGATAACATCGAATTCCACCCCTGGTCAAACTTATGGAACTTTCAAAACCTTCAAATTGTCAATTTTCAACAAATAGAGCCAAAGCCTTCTAGAAACATCCAAATTAAAATCCGAACGACCAAGTCTGAAATCTCCATATAAAACCATTTGGACCATAAATTGCGAATCAGTGATCATTTACAAAAAAGTCAAATCTTGATCAACTCTTCAACTTTAAGCTTCCAAAAATGAGACTTTTTCTTTCAAATCAATCCTGAACCTCTCGAACATAGAAACTAACCATACACGCAAGTTATAATACATCATATGAAGCTACTAAATACTTCAAAACACAAAACAGAAGAACAATTCTCAAAACAGTCGTTCAGGTCGTTACGCATATGCATATACATGAGTTGGAGAGTTGGATACTAGGAATGTTGAGGACTTATGTACCAAAGACATTGTGAGAGGATATTGGATATTTTTTATTGATGTTATTATAAGTGGAGAGGGTTGTACGCTGAAATGCTGCATGAATATGGATTTGTCACTCCGGAGTCAGGTGATTAACCATGTTACTACGGGTCATGTGAGCGCAGCCACCCATATTGGTGCTTGGCTTGGTAAGTGGCCTATATCAGGTGCAAGGATTTTGTGTTGAGAGATTTTTAGAGTGAATCATGAGCATGAACTTGCATCCTAGACTAATGAAATAGCTTATTTTATATAAACATTAATTAATTCATATCATGATTTTTGAAATAATTGAGATATTTGACATATTTACTTATTTTCCTTGTCCGAACAAGATGTCTAAATATTGGATCTTACTGTGCCTTGGCCTTTATGACTATCTGATGATATCATGCCTTAATGATTTACTTGCTTATTAAAATATTAGTAAGTGTCAGTATCGACCTCGCCACTATTTCTATGAGGCTAGACTTCGTACTCATTGAGTACAGTAACTTTATACTCATGTTACACATTTGCATATTTTTGTGATGGTTCTGAGACCGGTTTAGTGGTACCCATTGAGCTAAGCAGAAGTACTTTATTTGAGACTCCATGGTGAGATGCTACATTTGATCCAATTCGCAACACATAAAGTCCCTCTTCCATACTCATTTGCATTATTTTATGTAGATAGAGGTTGTTGTTCATTGAGATTGTTTAGTCTTATTAGATGTTCGTAATGTAGTGACACTGGATTTTGGCGTTGTTAGACAATTGTAATTATGTTTAGGTCCCGTCTTTGATTTTGTACTTATGATGTTGATTTTAAATTTATTCTCAATTGTTATTTTTATTATGAAATATCTAATTGATTAATAATTGGAATTTATTATTGTTGTTGAGTGTTGGCTTACCTAGTGGGCGGGTTAGATTCCATCACGGCCTTTGGTGGGGTTTTCGATCATGAAAAAAGAAGAGAAAAGAAAGACAAGAGTTTTGTTTGAGGGATGAGTCTGATGTAGAGGAAATAGGCTTGGTAAGTAAGGCAGGTAAGGATGATGAAGAACAAGAAGATGAGATTCCTTTTTAGAGAAAGGGAAAAGATAAGGCTGGATCATCTTTGGCCATACCTAATAAGAAAAGAACTCCTAGAAAGAGGAAGGCAGATAATTTCAAAAGGGAAATGAACACGTTCCAAATTTCAAAAGAAAAACTAAAGGACATAGCCATTGTGGCCAGGGAATAATGGTTTTCTCGGCTGATGTCACGACCCCAAATCCTAACAGATCGTGATGGCGCCTATCGTGGAACTAGGCTAGCCAACTATCACATTACTTACGCATTTCTTCTATTATAATAATTCACAATTAAATAATAAACAACAACCATAGCATAAAATAAATTCTTTAAGTCGTAGCGCCTCAATAATAGTCTAAACAACTCTAACCAAAACCTCCCAAGACTGGAGTCAACATGGTCACGAGCATCTACGAAATAAAACTAAATCTGCTAATGTCTTAAATAAGTCTAGGAATGAAATGCCAAACTAAATAAGGAAGGGAAATGGAGAAGTTGCGAACGCTGGACAGCTACCTCGAAATCCCGTATGTTGGTGATAACGAACTCAGACAACTACTGCTCCAAATCAATACCTAGATCTGCATACAGAGGTGCATGGAGTAATAATGAGTACGCCAACTCAGTAGTAATGAAAATAAATCACAGTGTGAGAAAATACGAAACACACAACACAGATACACCAATTCACAAAAATGGTAAATCACCATAAGTATTTATCAAATACATAAGTTCGAAAACCGTTTTCTAGAAATCTTTTGAAACAAGTATAATATCAATATATCTCAGTAAAACTCTCAGTAAAATCAGTTTGAAAAACGAAGTGAATCGTAGTCAAAAACTCAGTACAATTAATCATAAATCTACCCCTTGGGCCATAATCATTTCTCGTAACAATTTCCCTCAGTATCAGCCCATATTAGCCAATCAGGCAACCTCACAGTCACTAAATATTAGCCCATCAGGCAACCCCATAGTCACTCAGTATCAGCCCCGCGGGCAACATCACTCATTAGGTACATGCGCTCACTAGGGGTGTGTACAGACTCCGGAGGGGGTCCTACAACCCAAGCGCTATAACAAGCCACATCATGGCATAAATCACTCACAATATAGGCCCGCAGCCTCACTCATATCACAACATCCTCACAATATTGGCCCGCAACCTCACTCAATCAGACACTCTCAACATGCCCTTCAGTCCATAAATATATCGGGTTCTCAACCCAAAAACAGTGTTTCATTTTCAAGAAATAGTATCAAAATACTCTGAGTGTCAAAACATTTATCAAGAAAATACTGAGTGAAAATCATAACATATCAAGTGAGGAAATAGTAAAAACATCCCTCAAGGGGTAAACAAATCACCACTAGGCCCCAAACATAGCTTACAGCCCAAATTATATCAAAATATATCAATGTTATTAAGCATAGGCTTAAAAATTTATTTCACAACTCAATAGTTTCCTAAATAGGGAATATATTTCCAAAGTTCCAACCTTTGCATTCCAAAACCCGTGAAATGGTGTAGAGTCCGGGGTTTCATACCCTCAAGACAGGATTTAAAGACATTACATACCTGAAACTAGCCCGAAAACTATTCCGCAATACGCTTGCCTTAACAATCAACTTCCGAATGCTCCAAATCTACCAAGTTCATATCTTTATCATCAAATTATGCTTAAGGAATGAATTCTAATTGAAAAATATCAATTTTAGCTCAAAACCCGACCCACGGGCACGCGTCTCGGAAGTCAAATAATTTTATACCAAAATGTTCTTCATCATCTCACGAGTCCGTACATATAAAGAACACTAAAATCAGAGTTCCTTTGACCCCTCAAATCGACCCCTAAAGGCCTCATAATCTCAAGCCCTAACTCCTCCCTTTCTTTTACTGATTTTCATGAATTTACACTGATATTAAGGTCTTAAATCACCTATAATCCAGTTATTAAGTCCAAAAAGCTTACCTCAATGATGCACCAATGTTTCCCTCTTCAAAATCCCTCAAAAACCTCGGAACCCGAACAATAATGGTGGAAAAAGGGTTAAAATTTGCGAAGGCTTGCTTATATACTTTCTGAATAGTGGTTCCGCACCTGGAGCCAGTTAAGTGCACCTGCGGACCCGCACCTGCGGTCCCAGGTCCGCACCTGCGGCGCACCCTCGAATCTCAGCCCCCGCACCTACGCTGGTCCTTCCGCATCTGCGGCATCGCAGGTGCGTAAAATACCTCGCACCTGCAGATTCCCTCAGCTGGTCAACTTCTGTATCTTCGGAGCTTTGCTCGCTTCTGCGGGCCCGTACCTGCGGTCAAACTTTCACAGGCGTGGTTACACCAACACCAGTAGCTGGAGCTGCATTTTACCAAGTTCAAAACTTTCGTTAACCATCCGTAATCAATCCCCATCCCCTCGGGACCCCAACCAAACATACCAACACATCACATATGATCATTCAAACTTAGTTTCACTCTCAAAACACTAAATATAACCTCCAAACACCAAAATCACGTCGGATTCAGGCCTAAAAACTTTGAAATTTCTAAAATCCACTAATGATGTCGAATCTATCCAAAACAACTCCGATTGACCTGAAATTTTGCAGACATATCCAAAATGAAATTACGAACCTATTCCATCTTCTGGAATTTCATTTCAATCCCGATAGCCTATTTTCCACTGCCGACCGGAAATTGTCAAAAACTAACTTTTGCCAATTCAAGCCTAATTCTACTCGGACATCCAAAAATTATTCTGAACACACTCCTAAGTCCCAAATCACCTAACGAAGCTATCCGAGCCATAAAATCTGCATTCCGAGGTGGTTACAAATAAGTCAACTCTCAGTTGACTTTTCCAACTTTAAGGCTATTTTTAAAGACTGAGTGACTAAACTCTCACTACAACCATTTTGATTTCAAGCCTACCAACTCTAACACTTCAATAACTATATAACCAACCTATAACAAGTCAATAACAGTAATTATAATGCAAGTTCTACGTAACGACAGACCGGGTCGTTATAGCTGATAATGTTAGGGAGAAAAGTCATTGACCCAACAACTATTGAGATGTTTGAAGATAAAGGGCCTGCAGGAGAAGATTGAGAATTAAAAGTGTACACATTTGTTCTTGTATCCACTCCCAGTTATGTATGGTGAAGCACTCCTTCTTTTTTTACAAGATTTTTAAGGTTCTTAAGTATGGAACAATTAGTTCTTAGGTGAAAGGAACGGACATGGTTCTTGATACCAAGTTGCTAGGGAAGATATTAAATGTGCCCGTGGATGGGATTGACACATATGTGAAACGTGAGTGGAACGGTTCGAAAGTGAAGGATGATGCTCCTAGAAGAGGGAACAACAGACTACAAGAAAAGTTGGAAAAAGCGGAGATGGAGCCAGTTCACAAGCTCCTATTTGAGTTTGTGAACAAATATTTGTTGCCTCAATCAGGAAGGTGGAATGAGGTTACATACTTGGAACTGGCAGTCATGAGGTGTTTTATCAAATAGGTCGATCAACTTGCCCTCGTTGGTGATCAAGTATATGGCAAGAAAAGCTAATCATAAAAAAGGTACACATGCTCTGTCATATGGGTTCTTGTTGCTATGGTGTTTGAGCACTTTAAGATCACTCTAAAAGGACCTAAGAATGGAAATAAGAAGATATATTTGATGAGTAAACCTTAAATGAATGTAATTCCTTGCAAGAACTCCAGTAACAAAGAGCAAAAACATGATCACAACCCTTTTGGAGGAATTGGATAATGTGAACGATGAGAAGAACAAGAAGAAAGAGGAAATTACCTCCTTGAAAGAGGAGATTATGAAGCTGACGGAGGAGATGAAGAAAGAGCGAAAGGTTGATGTTGCTTGCTTTGACAATCTTCTAGGGCTTATTCATGGAGAACCCTCTTCCAGCAAAGAACCTTGTCCTTTATTCTTTTAGGTTTCTCAGTCTAGTCCTAGTCAATCCCTAATCGTGTACTTTCTAGGACAAGATTCTGGATTTTTTGTTTGTTTGTTATTTTTGGAAATTTGATGGGTTTGTTGAACCATATTTTGTTTTTGGACGGCTTAATATGATACATCATATAATCATATAATTTTAGTATTTTGGGCTCAATTTGTCTTTTTAAATTTTGAGGTTTTTATTGGATTAAAAGTTTGAGCTCTTGAGATTCTGTTCATGTTAGCCCCAGTGGCCATGAGTTAAGGATGTGCAGATGTGTTGATCAGTAAACCTGGTCCTTAATCACTTGGACTAATGAATAACTGTGTCAATGAGTTTATCCATTTGCAGGTTCAAATATATATAATACCTAGCCATCTTTTGGGTTGTGATGTATGAAGACGAGTCCCTTACCATGTACAAATTGAAGGAGATTGATGACAATGAAACTAGTTCTTATGTTGATGACTAGAAAAATTGCTCTAACTTTTGGTGATTGGCACATGGGTTGTTCATCATCAAACGGGAAAATCTGTTGAGCTTAGCACGTGTGTGTTTTATGATTAACAAACTAGTTTAAATTGTGTTGGAAGAACCAGGTTTCAGGTACAATTGATTATGTCATTGGACTGGTGTATAGATATCTTATGTTGATTATTGAAGGAACTTGGTTCGTAGAAGACCAGTGCATAATGCTTATTAGACGTGGAATGGACATATATGTATGCTAGTTGGATTCTTAGGAAACCATATATACAAGGTACAAGGAAACACTCGCTGAAGGAATTCGTGTTTGAAAAGGTTTCAACAATTATAGAAAAACTTAGCATTGAAAAAAAAAGCAAGGAAAACAATGAAGGAACCCAAATCAAAATTGGAGAGTTTTTCTTAACCGAAATATTCAAGATCTTGAAGCATTAATTGGAGAAGATTTTCGGCCAACTTCACACCTATATATAAGGACCTTCAACAACTATTCAAGGTTAATGTTATTGGGAGAAAACTCATAGAATTATTCTTGGCAATAACGATCTCAACAAGAAGGTGCTCTTGATGATTCAGTCTGCTCAACTAAATAATATGTGTTAGAAGACAAAACTACTAAAATTCTTTAATGGTTTAGGTTTAGTCAATTATCCTAAATTGTAACCTATTTGCTTTTAAGAAGTGTAACCATAAGTTAGTGCTAAAATATTGATTTTTTGTATTCTCTCCTAGACTAGAGTTACTTTGAAAAGGGGTAGCTACAATTGCGTAGTTGTAGCGAAAGGATACTCGAGTTAGTCTCCTTAGTTAGAGAGTTGTAACCTAAAATTGCTCATTGAAGTTAGTGAAATTTTGAGGCAAACCCTACAAGAGTAGGTCGTAATTTTTCCTTGAATAATGAAGTTTACCATGTAAAAATCACCGTGTTTTTAATTTTCGGACTTCATTTTCCGTTTGAGTCATCGGGCAAGACACAATTCAATCATATTCCTCCCGCCACCCCCTTTTGTGTCTTGGTGAACTCTAATATAAAAATTTACTTTTTCAAACATGAAAATACTTTGAGAATAATTATGAGCAGAACCTTTTTATATATATAGAGAGAGAACATTAGTTATAATTTTATTCTTTTTCTTACCATCACGATTTAAATAGTTTTATACTTATATTAAGTGGATGGAAAAAACTTTTGAGTAAAGACTCTGAATCACTTATGACTTTAAAATTCTACATTTGTCACTATGATGTATAAGACTTCATTATTATCATTGTCCTTTAATGTAATGATCCAACTGGTCGTTTGCTTTCTAGATCCCTATTCCTTTATTTAACACTTTTCGTATGTGCTTTTGTTGTTTTATGACTTGCGAGGATGGTTGGTTTTCTTTTGGAAGGGTTCGAGTTGAATTCGGAACACTTAGCTCATTAATCGTGGCCTAAAGTGGCCAAGTTTGACTTAAGTCAACATTTTGAGTAAACGACCTCGGAAACGAGATTTGAAGGTTCTAATATGTTCGTATGATATTTTGGACATGGTCTTGTGTCAGATAGAGTTTCGTGTGAACCGGGAGAGTTTCATCGCTTATTGTTGAAAGTTGGCTCCTTGAAGGATTTAGAGTTTCCTAAATTTTGTTAGAAGTATAATTTGGTGTTATCAATATCCGTTTGGGATTCCAAGCCTGGGAATAGGTGCGTATTGTGATTTATGGCTTGTGCGTAAAATTTGGCATCATTCTGAATTGTCTAAGTTTTATTGTCACGACCCTAAATCCCGCCTTAGGCGCCATGATGGCACCTATTCTCTAAGATTAGGTAAGCAGATTACTTACAACAATTAAGCCAGTTTAACAATTATATTCTAAAACAGAGTTAAATATAAAAATTGAAATAAAGGTGAACAAGCAAACATGACAATAATCACAACAACCTCCCAAGACAAGGTAATATGGAGTCACGGACTCTAGTTGAATATACATAATACATCTAAAATGGAAATACAATACTGTTTGTATAACAAGCTGATAGTACAATAAAAAGGGGAAAATACTCCAAGGGACTGCGACGACCAAACAACTCTACCTCGAATCCTCGCGACCAAGAAGCTAACTCTGCCTGAGTCTGGTATCTCCAATACCTAGATCTGCACAAAAATCACGTCCCAAGCCAAATTTCAAACTTAAGGAAATCCCGATTTCCATATTGCGCGCCGAAATGCTCGCGGGTCATCGAAACCCGTTCCGAACATACGCCCAAGTCCGAATTCATCATACGAAGCTATTGAAACTGTCGGAACTCAATTCCGAGGTTGTTTGCTAAAAATATTGACCGAAGTCAAACTTGGCCAAAAAAGCCAACCTTAAGGAACCAAGTGTTCCTATTGCACTCTAAACACTTCCAAATCCCGAACCACCCATCCCCGCAAGTCATAAATTATACGAAGCCGCTATGAGAAGTCTTATTTAGGGGAACGGGGTCCTAATACGCAAAATGACCGGTCGGGTCGTTACATTCTCCCAATATTAAACAAATGTTCGACCTCGAACGGGTCTAGAATCGTACCTGAAGCGTTGAAATGATGTGGATATGTGCTCCGCATGTCCTCTTTGGTCACCAAAGTCGCCTCCTCAACAGGTTGGACCCTCCACTGGACCATCACGTCAGAAACTCTCTTGGACCTCAATTGGCGGTCCTGCCTATCAATAATCGGAACTGGCTCCTCCTCGTAGCCCAACTTCTCATCCAACTGAATAGTGCTGAAATCAACCACGTGAGAGAAGTCAGCGTGATACCTTCGGAGCATGGACACATGAAAGACCGGATGAACTCTTGATAAGGGGGGAGGTAAAGCAAGCTCATAAGCAACCTCTTCGACTCGCCTCAACACCTCGAAAGGACCTATAAACCTGGGGCTCAGCTTGCCCTTCTTCCCGAATCTTGTGATGCCCTTCATCGGCGAAACCTTTAGCAGAACCTTATCTTCCTCCAAAAATGCTACATCAGGCGCCTTCTGATCCGCGTAACTCTTCTGTCAGGACTGAGCTGTGCGGAGCCTCTCCTGAATTATATTCACCCTTTCCAAAACATCTCTCACCATATCCGTTCCATATAACTTAGTCTCGCCAGGCTCAAACCACCCGATAGGAGAACGACACCGCCGACCATACAAAGCCTCAAATTGAGCCATCTCGATGCTGGACTGATAACTATTATTGTACGCAAACTCCACCAAAGGCAAGAACTGGTCCCACTGACCCTCAAAGTCAATCACAAAGGCCCTGAGCATGTCCTCCAATATCTGAACTGTACGCTCCGACTGGCCATCAGTCTGAGGGTGAAATACTGAGCTGAGATCTATCTGAGTGCCCATCTCGCAGTGCAATGCTCTCCAGAAGTGCGAGGTGAATTGAGGACCTCGGTCTGATATAATGGACACCGGCATATCGTGCAACCTGACTATTTCCCGAATGTAGATCTGGGCTAGCCTCTCAGAAGTGTAAGTAGTAGCCACAGGAATGAAATGCGCCGATTTGGTCAATCTATACACAATGACCCAAATCGCGTCAACCTTCCGCAAAGTCCGAGGCAACCCAACCACGAAGTCCTTAGGGATGCGCTCCCATTTTCATTCAGGAATGGGCATCTGCTGAAGCAGGCCTCCTGGCCTCTGATGCTCGTACTTAACCTGCTGGCAATTAAGACACCTAGCCACATACTGCACAATGTCTTTCTTCATCCGCCTCCACCAGTAATGTTGCTTGAAATCACGATACATCTTTGTCACTCCTGGATGAAAAGAATACCGATAACTCTGCACCTCTAATAGAATCCTATCCCTCAGGCCATCAACATCAGGAACACACAAATGGCCCTGGAGTTAGAACACTATCCTCGCCCAAAGTAACCTCCTTGGTCATACCCTGGGCCACTGTCTCCCTAAGCTCTGCCAAACACGGATCATCGAACTACCGAGCCTTAATCTCTCCCAATAACGAAGATTGAGCCACTACATGTGCTAGAACTCGACAAGGCTCCGAAAGATCTAATCTCACTAGGCGATTAGCTAAGGACTGAATGTCCAAGGCTAGAGGTATCTCCTCTGCTGCAATGTAGGCCAAGCTACCCATACTCTCTGCCTTCCTACTCAAGGCATCCGCTGCCACATTTGCCTTGCCTAGATGATACAGAATGCTGATATCATAGTCCTTCAACAACTCAAGCCATCTACGCTGCCGCAAATTAAGATCCCTCTGCTTGAACAAGTTCTACAAACAACGGTGGTCTGTATAAACCTCGCAAGACACTCCATACAAGTAGTGCCTCCAAATCTTCAGGGCATGAACAATCACCGCAAACTCTAAACCATGCACAAGGTAATTCTTCTCATGAACCTTCAGCTGGCGCGAAGCATAAGCAATAACTTTCTCATCCTGCATCAACACACATCCCAACCCGACGCGCGAAGCGTCGCAATACACAGTATACATCCCAGAATCGTAAGGCAATGTCAGAACTGGTGTTGAGGTCAATGTTGACTTGAGCTTCTGAAAGCTCGCCTCACACTAGTCGGACCATCAAAATGGGGCATTCTTCCGAGTCAATATAGTCAATGGAGCTGCAATAGAAGAGAATCCCTCCACAAATCGGTGATAATAGCCTGCTAGACCCATAAAGCTCCTGATCTTTGTAGTTGAAGTAGGACGCGACCAACTCTGAACTGCCTCAATCTTCTGTGGATCAACCTTGATACCCTCTCCGGATACCACATGCCACAGAAATGCCACAGACTCTAACCAGAACTCACACTTGGAGAACTTAGTATATAGCTTCTGTTCCCGCAAGGTCTGGAGAACAACTCTCAAATGATGCTCATGCTCACCAAGGCTCCGTGAGTAAATAAAAATGTCGTCAGCGAAGACAATGACGAAGGAATCAATATACGGCCTGATTACCCTATTCATCAAGTCCATGAATGTTGCTGGGGAATTAGTCAAACCAAAAGACATCACCAGGAACTCATAATGGCCATATCTGGTACGAAATGCAGTCTTCGGAACATCTGAAGCCCGAATCTTCAACTGATGATAACCCGATCTCAAATCAATCTTGGAAAACACACGAGCACCCTTCAATCGGTCAAACAAATTATCAATGCACGACAGAGGATACTTATTCTTAATAGTGAACTTATTCAACTGGCGGTAATTAATACACATCCGCATAGACCCATCTTTCTTCTTCACAAATAGAACTAGAGCACCCCATGGCGATACACTTGGCCTGATGAACCCCTTAGCCAACAACTCCTCCAGCTGCTCCTTCAACTCCTTAGGATCCATATGATACGGGGGAATGGAAATAGGCTGAGTATTTGGAGCTAAATCAATACAGAAATCAATGTTTCAATCTGGAGGCATGCCAGGAAGGTCTGAAGGAAACACATCTGCAAACTCTCGAACCACTACGTTGAATCTATAGTTGGGGACTCGGCAGTGGTGGTAAGCCAAACACCCCTCCTCGACCATATGCCGATCCTTCACGAAAGAAATGACCCGGCTGGATGAATTAACTGAAGAACCCCTCCACTCTAACCTAGGCGACTCAGGCATGGCTGAAGTAACTGTCTTGGCATGGCAATCCAACACAACATGATGAGGAGATAGCCAATCCATGCCTAGAATAACCTCAAAATAAACCATGTCGAGCAATAAAAGGTCTGCTCTGGTCTCGAACCCACAGAAGGTAATCACACAAGACCGATAGACTCGGTCTACCACCACGGAATCACCCACAGGAGTGGACACATATATGGGAGAACCCAAGGACTTACGAGGAACATCCATAAAATGAGCAAATAGTACTGAAACTTATGAATATGTGGACCCTGGATCAAATAATACTGAAGCCTCTCTACCACATACTGAGATAATATCTGTGATCACGGTGTCTGAGGCCACTGCATCTGATCTGACCGAAATGGCATAAAATCTGGTTGTAGCACCTGAAGACTGAGCTCCCCCGTATTGAACAGGAGCTGGCTGACCCCCTCCTTGCTGGCCTCCCCCTCCTTGCTGGCCTCTCCTTCTATGACGACCCCTGCCGACCTGTCCTCCACCTCTAGGTGGCCGGACTGCTGGTGCTGAACTCATAGGTTGATAACCCTGCTGGACTGTCTTTCTGGGAAGCCTGGGACAATCCCTCCTCATATGGCCTAAGTCTCCGCCCTCGTAAAGCCTCACAGGTGGCCTATCTTGCTGTCTCGAAGAAGAGGCATCCTAAATGGCCAGAGTGCGGAGTGAACCCTCTGGCATAGCACTGAAAAGAGAACCATAGGATCTCTGGCGACTGGAGGAACCGATGGGTGAACTCTGGATGGCTTGAGGACGATAGGAGCGCTCTGGCATGGCACTGACTTGAGGCCTCACTGGAACACCTTGGGTAGGTGGTGGAGGTGATGAATTTGAAGGCCTGATGGGCTGACAACCCCCAAACTGACCTCTGCTCCTAGCTGGGGCATCCTTGAAATCCCCGGAGAACCTAGCCCTCTTGTCCTGCTGACCCTGTTCCTTGCTCCTCAACCGGTAACCCTCGATCCTGCGAGCAATCTCTACCACAAGCTAATAAGGTGTACCGATCTCCACCTCTCGAGCCATAGTGGCTCTAATACCTAGATGCAACCCAGCCACGAACCTCTGCACTCTCTCCGTATCTGTAGGTAGTATCATAAGTGCATAGCGTGATAGCTCTGAAAATCTGGCCTCATAATCTGTCACTAACAACTGCCCCTGCTCTAGCTGCTCAAACTGACGCCGCAGCTCTTCCCTCTCATAGGGTGGAATATATCTGTCCAAGAATATCTGCGTGAACTGCTCCCAAGTGACAGAAGAAGAATCTGATGGGCTGCTCAGTGCATAGGACTGCCACCACCTGCGAGCTCTGTCCTCTAACTGAAATGTAGTGAAGTCGACTCCATGGGACACCAAAATCCTCATGTTGTGCAGTATGTCCCTGCACCTATCGATTAAGTCCTGGGCGTCCTCACTACCGATGTCTGGAGGGCGCAACCGAGTCCATCTATCCAACATCTTCTGCTGATCGCCCTCTGCAACTGGTCTGGGCTCTGGTGCTGCTATTACAGGCTGGACCCCATCCACGGGCGGTGTACCCGGGGTATGATGTGCTGCTGCTGCCTGTCCTGCGGCTTGGGCGGTAGGGGTATGAACTCCCCCTCCCGCCTGGGAAGTGGAATGATCTGCTGGAAATAAACCAGCCTAGGACATGGTTTCCATGAATCTCATCATACGACCCATGACCTCCTAGAAGCCCGGCACCGTCATAAAGTCCACTAGGGCAGGTGCTACTGGAGGCACCTCATCCTGCTCCTCTATGATAGGGTCCCCTGGTGGTGCGACTGGCATAGCCTGGGATTCCCTCGTCCCCTACCTCGGGCAGGTGCCCTACCCCTACCTCTACCCTAACCTCGAGCGGCGGTGGTAGCGGCATCGCCCGGATCAGGAACATCGAATGCATGCGTCCTCACCATCTGTGAGAGAATAGAAGAACAAGTTTGAGTACATCATCGATTGCACGATAGAATATGAACAAATAGTGGTTTCCTAACACCCTATAGCCTCCTGAAAATAAGTGCAGACGTCTCCGTACCGATCTGCAAGACTTTACTGGGCCTGCCCGAGACTCGTGAGACTTACGTGAACCTAGAGCTCTGATACCACGTTGTCACGACCCAAATTCCTAACTCAGGTCGTGATGGCGCCCAACAACGGGGTTAGGCAAGCCAACATAAATTTCACTAAGTGTTCCTTTTTATTTGATTAAATAGTTCACCAAATTACTGAATTTAACGGGTTAAAATATGATATCGAAAGATAATGACCCAGTGGTAGATAAAATAGCCATGAAGAAGCGCGAGCTGATATACGAGCATATATATAAGTACATCCCAAAATCTCAAAATAACCACTATGTGTGTGCCAGGAACTAGTGTCACGAGTGTCACGGGCAATCTAGCTGAATATACAAGAGACAAAATATATATACAATCCCACAGTCTGAAAAACGTAGACGGGAAGATAAGCAAAAAAAGACTCCATGGCGCTGCAGAGGATCGTCAGGAGAAAGCAGCTCACCGTGAAGTCAGGCCCGCTACAGTCAATATCTAGCTCCATTCTGATAACCAGATGCACCTGCCTCAGAACCTGTACAGTTAAGTACAAAAGTGCAGCATGAGTACATAAGTAAATATGTACCCAGTGAGTATCCCGTCTGCACTCGAAGAAGTAGTGACGAGAGGTCGACTTAACACTCACTATGGTCCAATAGTAATAATATAAGACAGGATATAACGAAATGCAGTAGACATGTGAGGTAGTAAGCAGTAGATACACATCAAGTACAGAAATCCAGGTAACTACTGAGAATAACAACAATGTACACTTTCCTTCCCCCCCCCCCCAAAATATCAGTCAAGTTATATCAATGAAAACATTACCAAATAGCCAAGCGCACACAAGGGTAAGACAACCAGCCGGAGTCGTAAGGAAATAACTGATTGGACGTAAAGCTTCCCCCGTTTGCGAATCATACATGCGACTAGGGTGCAGACAGATTTATACTGAATTACTATAAAGCTCCCCTCGATCGCGAATCATACATGCGACTCGAGTGCTGACTCTTATACCGATTTATCATAAATCTCCCCTCGATCGCGAATCATACCTGCGACTCGAGTGTTGACTCTTATACATATACATACATATATATATCAAAATTATTAATAACCGCAATAGGGCTATACTTGCAACAAGGTTTGATCGATTGGGAATTCAATTGCAACTTTCCACATTTTCCTACTATTTCAAAAGTAATCTGCAACTCAAAATACAACCAAAGATATGTATAAAGCACGTAGAGACATACTTGTGAGCCCTAAAGCTACCCGACATAGCATAATAGTCGCTACGTACGGACTCTCGTCACTTTGTACGGACGTAGCCCCCGAAACAATTACACACAAAATATAGGTTACCTATGGGGACAATTCCCTCTTACAAGGTTAAAAAAGAGACTCGCCTCGTGTCGAATCTATCCCTCGGACCAAGGACGCGCCCGGAACTTTGAACTCTACACCCGAGGACTCGCAACTAGCCAAACATGGTACAATCATATCAATTTATGCTCGAAGGAGGGGAATTATCCTATTTATTCAATAATTCAACATTCTTGAAGAACTCCCAAATTTCAACCCCGGGCCCGCACGCTCGGATTCTGAAAATTCTCGAAGCAATCACTCACCCATAGCCTAAGGATCATTAAAGAAAGTGCACTGCCCAGCTGCCCCTTCATCGCGACCGCGACAAGGGGCCCGCGATTGCGAAGGCCAATGGCCCAGGCCCCTGAGTCCCTTCTATGCGAACGTGGTAAGGGACCCGCGATCGTGAAGGCTAGCCAGCTAAACCTACGCGAACGCGGTGGATATCATGCGAACGCGAAGAGTAAACGGGCCCGGTCCCGTCCTACCACTATGCGAACACGGAGACAAGGGTGCAATCGTGAAGGTCAGGGATCCAACCCATCGCAAATGCGGAGAGAAGGGTGCGATCGAGAAGGTCGGGGACCCAACACATCGCGATCGCGGAGGGGACTTCGCGAACGCATAGAGCATTCAGCCGCCCAGCCCCACTCCTTCTTCGCGAACGCGACCCCCCTTCCGCGATCGCGAAGAAGGAAACCAGATAGAGAAATTTTTGGTTTATTGAAGTTAGCTTCCGGGGGTCCAAAACTCACCCGAGCCCCTTGGGACCCCGTCCAAAGGAATTGGCAAGTCTGTATTCATGATACGGACTCGCTCGAATTTCCAGAACGTGAAAAACAACAACAAAACACAAAATTCGACCCCTAAACCAAATTGAATCACACTAAAGAACTTCAAGTTCTTGATTTCTGTAACAATGCGTCGGACCGACCTATACTACTCGGAATGACTTCAAATTTTGCAGGCAAGTCATGAATGACATAAGGGAACTATTCCCAATCTCGGAATTCTGTTCGGACCCCGATAACATAAAATCATGTCCCAAGCCAAATTTCAAACTTAAGGAAATCCTGATTTCCATATTGGGCGCCGAAATGCTCGCGGGTAATTGAAAACCCATTCCGAATATACACCCAGGTCTGAATTCATCATACGAAGCTACTGAAACTATCAAAACTCAATTACGAGGTTGTTTGCTAAAAATGTTGACCAAAGTCAAACTTGGCCAAAAAAGCCAACCTTAAGGAACCAAGTGTTCCTATAGCACTCTAAACACTTCCAAATCCCGAACCACCCATACCCACAAGTCATAAATAATACGAAGCCGTTATTAGAAGTCTCATTTAGGGTAACGGGGTCCTAATATGCAAATCGACTGGTCGGGTCATTACAAGGATGAATGGAATACCGCGATTTGTGGGCCTCCTCAAGAATCAACTTACGCAACCCAGCCACGTTGGGCACACAAATCCAACCCTGTATCTGCAACACTCCATCATATCTAATAGAAACCTCCTTGGTATCACCGTCTGCATCATGTCCTTAAGGATAAGGAAATGGGGGTCGTCATACTCATCCGCTCATACTAAGAAGACCGAGAAACCATGTAATCAAGAACCAGGCTAGGCTCTGAAACATCCAACCTCACGAGCTGATTGGCCAAAGCCTGAACATCTGATACTTGTGGTATCTCACCAATTGTAATATATTCAACGCTATCCATACTCACAACCTTTCTACTCAAGGCATCGACAACCACTTTGGCCTTCTTGAGATGATACAAAATGTTGATATCATAGTCTTATAACAACTCCAACCACATTGTTGCCTAAAGTATAGATCCTTTTGCTTTAAAAAGTGTTGCAGACCCCGATGATCTGTGAATACCTCACAAGACACGCAGTAGAGACAATGCCTCCAAATCTTCAAAGCGTGAAAAATAAATGTCAACTCTAAATCATGAACGAGGTAGTTCTTCTCATGGGGATTCAACTGGCGTGAAGCATAAGAAATCACTCTACCCTCCTACATGAAGATACACCAATACCAATCCAAATGGCATCAAAATAAATTGTATATGAACCTGACGCTGAAGGAAAACCAAAACTGGAGTTGTGTTCAAGGAAATCTTGAGCTTCTGAGATTTCTCCTCACACTCATCAGACCACCTGAATAGGGCACCCTTCTGGGTCAATCTAGTCAAAAATGCAGCAATGGATGAGAAACCCTTAAAAAGATAGCGAAGATATCTGGCCAAATCAAGAAAACTCCGGATCTTTGTAGCTAAAGATGGTCTGGGACAACTCATAATTGCCTCAGTCTTCTTCGAATCTACCTTGATCCTCTAACTAGACACCCCCTGCCCTAAAATACCACAGGATAAAGCCAAAAATAATTGGAGAATTTAGCATATAGATTCTTCTCCCTCAACGTCTAGAGTACAATCCTCAGATGATGCTCATGATCCTCCTGGGTGCATAAGTACACAAGTAATCATCGATGAATATTATGACAAAAGAATCAAGATATGGCTAGAATACACTGTTCATCAGATGTATAAATGTTGTTGGGGCATCGTTCAGCCCTAAGGACATCACAAGAAACTCGTAGTGACCATAGCGGGTATTGAATACCGTCTTCAGAATATCAGAATCCCAAATCTTCATCTAGTGATACCTAGACCTCAAATCAATCTTTGAAAACACTCTAGCTCCCTGAAGCTAGTCAAATAAGTCACAAATGTCCGGTAAAGGGTACTTGTTTTTAATTGTAACTTTTCTCAACCGCCTGTAATTAAGGAATATTTGCATAGTACCATCCTTCTTCTTCACAAACAGAATTGGTACACCCCAAGGCGATGCACTAGGCCTAATGAATCCCTTATCAAGTAGCTCATGAAGCTATTCTTTCAACTCTGCTGGTGCCATACAGTACGGAGGAATAGAGATGGGCTGAGTGCCCGACACCAATTCAATACCAAAATCAATATCCTTGTTGGGTGGCATGCCTGGTAGTTTTGCGGGAAAAAAATTCAAAAAGTCTCACACTACCGGAACAGACTCAATGGTAGCAGTATCAGTACTAACATCCCTCACAATGGACAAATATGCAAAACATCCCTTCTCAACCATCAGTTGAGCCTTCAAGTATGAAATCAATCAACTGGGAACAAAATCTAGGGAACATCTCCACTCAACCCTAGGAAATCTCGGCATCGCCAACGTCACAGTCTTAGCATGACAATCAAGAATAGTGTGACATGGTGAAAACAAATCCATGCCTAAAATCACGTCGAAATCACCCATGCTAAGCAGTAGAATATCATATCTCTCCTCAAATCCCCCAGTAGTAATCACGCACGACCGATACACACGATCCACAATAATAGAAATCACCCACCGGATAGATACATGTACAAGCATAGCTATGGAATCACGGAGCATATCCAAATGACGAGCAAAGTATGATGATACATTCGAATAAGTGGAACCTGGTCAATAATACTGAAGCATCTCTGTGGCACACTAAAACAACACGTGTGATCACAATTTCTGAAGCAATTGTCACTGGCCAGGCGGGAAAAGCATAGCATCGATCATGACCACCACCTGATCATCCTCCCATTTTAGGGCGACCTCGAACTGCCTGAGTCTCACCCTGAGCTCACTGAGGAGGTGGTGAAGTAAATGGTGCATAAGTCATAGTCTAACCTCTCTGTTAAATTGGACTTCCCAAAAGACGAGGGAAATACCTCCTCACAACCCCAACTCTCCACACTTGAAGCAACCTCGATCCAAAGATGGTAATTGGGCCCGAACCAGACCTCGATAACCAGAATATCCCTTAGAAGAACCTTGTACTAACAAATATTGAATTGATGGAGCAGACGATGAACTCTAAGCTGGGAGGGCACTAAAGATAACTGACCCGGACGAGCACAGTATGAACCATGACTAGCTGATGCACCACGATGAAGTGAACGAGCCATCTGAGAGGGCCTATATGGACGGCCTCTATTATGATGCGACTGACCTCCAAATGAGGTACCACTAAAACTACCTGAAGCATAGGGTATATTTCCCTCCCGCTCCTCCCTGCGTACCAACTGCAAGCACCTAGCTATCTCAACCACCTGGTCAAGACTAACATTTGTCTCGGCCTCTCAAGCCAAACTAAAATGTATGACATAGTTAAGACCATCAATAAACCTTATGATCCTCTCTCTCTCTCTCTCTCAGTAGGAACAAACCACATTGCATGACGGGCCAAATCTTGCGAACCTTATCTCATACTGAGTCACTAACATACCCTCCTGGCGTAGTTGCTCAAACTGTCTATGCAACTCCTCTCTATGAGTTAGTGGAACAAAATTCTCTAAGAAGAAAACTAAGAACCCATACCACGTAATTAGTGCAGCGCCGGCTGGCCTGCTAAACTCATAGGCTTGCCACCAGCTGTAGGCTTCCTTAGTCAACTGAAATGTGGTGAATTTCGACCACATTGGTTTCCAAGATACCCGCTGTGTGAATGATCTGCCGGCACCTGTCTATAAAATCCTAAGAATCCTCTGACGCTACCCTCACTGAACTCTGGAGGCTTAAGCCTCCCAAACCGCTCTAGTCCCTTTGATCCTCATCACTTATGGGTGGGCCAACCACGGCTAGAGAAGCAGCCTAGGATGGAAGGACCCGTTGAGTTTGGAGTCCCCGAGCTATCTTGATACGGGCAGCGGGAGTCTGGGCACCTCCCTCGGCTTGTGAAGTGGCTAGTGCAGCTGGAACCGAAACTACCTGAGCGAGGATCTTGCATATAGTCAAAATCTAGCCCAAAGCTTCCTGAAGGCCAGGGATCACAACCGACCCTATGTACTCAATAAGTAACAAAACTAACCTTGTGCTGTAAGCAGTGACGAGCTCAGAAGAAGACAGTTAGATTCCAGTATAATGACAAAACATGTATAATAATGACAATAATGATAATTGACTTAGAGAAATTTTCATAATCAGCTCGTTCATGACACAAAAGTTTTGACATTGTTGCAAGTTCAATAATTAAAGCCCAACACTGATAAGAACATGTCAAGTAAAACTATCATGAGGAATGGTACATCTCTAATGTCTACATGTCAGATTTGTGTGTCAAATATATGATTCCGCAGTGATGTTCTCCAGGTAATCAAACTCTCAAAATATTCAACATGCGTGTCTCAAATGCCAACTCATCACACACACAATCACTCAGCACTGTACGGGTTCCTGGCATCAAGGTCCTCACCAAATCACATGTATATAACATTGTGTGTGCGCTCACTGCTGGTATGTCATATTCCGAAGGGGCGTATCCTGCCTTAGCGCTAATATAAAGCCTATAAGGTCTAAGGCAGCGTACAACCCGATCCATAATAATAAATAAGCCAATAAGGCCTGCTACGGCTCGATCCACAATAACACCCACAACCTGGCTCTCAGGCCCACCTCATTCATCAATCTCTCCCAAGTCTCAACGGCTCATAAATCTCGTACCACTCAGCCGAAACAATAATAACATGTGATGTAATAGTGTATGGTAACAAACACTGATATATCATATGAAAATGGAGAATCATGACCGAGAACATAATCGTATTTAAAGCATATAACTCAAAATAGCAGAAATGACCTCATTAAGTCTCAACCGAATAAGCATATAGCCTAAACATGATTTCTAACATGAATCATATCTTAATTACTCTAACAAGTCCTTGCCCCGTGAATCTGCCTCCGAGCAACTCGAATCTAGCCAAAGTAACTTACTTCCACAAATAATAGCTATAGGAAACAATTCCAAAAGACAAAACTAAGGTCTTTCACCAAAAACAAAAAGTCAACCCAAACTGTTAACCCCGGCTCCACACCTCGGAAACCGACAAAATTCATAATTTTCGGACATCCATTTGATAACGAGTCCAACAATACCAAAATCTTCCAATTCAAACCACACATAAACCCTCAAATCCACAATTCTTACTCTCCAATTCATAGTTCAATAATCCCCAAATTTCACCTAAAACACAAATAATCTAGGTGAAAAAATCAATGAAAAACAATATTTATCAATAAAAATGATGAATCTTTCACTTACCTCTTCAATTGTAGCCAAAACCCTCTCAAACGTTTCTCCTAGCTGAGCTCCAAAAGAGCGAAAAGATAAAAATGACTCAAATCCTCGATTATATTTCTGCCTAGCTATTCTCGCACCAACGGCTCACTTAACCGCATATGTGGTCCAGCAGGTGGTGCCAAAATATTGCTTCTGTGATTCCTTTATGGACATCGACCTTCTGCATCTGCGGAATATAGCTTCATACCTCTGGAAGCGCACCTGCGCCAAATCTTTCATTTCTGCGAAACTCCCTGCCCAGCACAGAACCTGCTTCTACGAACTCCAAATCGCACTTGTGGCCAAGCTCCTACGCCACATTTTCCGTTTTTGCGGACTCGCAGATGCGTAGACCCTTCAGAGCTACACTCCCAGATAGCCTCCCAAATCCTCGCACCTGCACACAGCTGGTTAATTCTACAGTCCAAAACCTCACAGGTGTGGTTATTGTCACGCCCCATTTTTCTCGCGAAATCAGGTTTCGACATTTCAGGACAACTCCTTTCGAGAGGGTAAGGTATTGGAATTGAGAGAGTCGCCACCTAACGGATTAAGGTGCATTAGGGCACCTAGAGTAGATAACTCATATTACCAGTTTATATCACCAGAGATCAGGTAAGGGCTCAAGTTACCTTGAGGGGAAGGTGTTAGGCACCCATTGAAGTCCACAACAGTAGGTCCTGACCGAACCTAAATTAAGTGAATTAGTAGAAGGGGAAGGAAGCAATTTGGACAAATAAAATACAAGATTTATTTCAAAACAGGAATAGGGGGTCCTAAGTTTTTTAGCCTATAGGATCACACCGTGCAATACTTTGTAACTCCCTCAAGTCGGGGTGTTACTCATAGTATTTAGCGCACAGACTATCATCTCCTACTACCTGATTACTATCTTTAAGTTGTTACTTAGGCATTCTAGTTAATTCTAGTTCGTTCCCTATGCGTGCACGACCCGTCCCTTACTTGTGGCCCTGGAGGTATTAAGACCTCTATTTGGGATAGTTCTAGACTACACCTAGGTTACTCAAAAATGTAAAAGGCTAGGCGATAGACAAAAACAAATAGGACTTTCAAACAAAAGGGCAAGTATGAGCTCATATTGACCTCCACACATAAACAGCAAATGCACGCAATTGATTTGGCAAACATTATTTAAATTTTCTATAGGCAGGATATCTATGCGAGAAGACAGATATAAAGAGGCAGTTTTATTAAGGCGGGTGTTAGGACCTATTATTTGCCTACTGATTTTAATGTATATCATCTGGGCACCTCAGACAATAATGAATCACAATTTTGAGCCCAGTACTATTACTAAGTCCAATAGGCATATTGTCTAAGTAGCGATCAAGTTCTGAATCATTGAATAGAATCCTATAGGCATGATTTCTAAGCGCGAATTGATTCTTAGACCTATAATCATGATATCGATTACTGAATTAATTTAGACCCTATAGGCATGATATCTAGGTTAGAAACTAATTTAATCCTATATGCATGATATATATTACTGAATTGATTTAGATCCTATAGGCATGATATCTAGGTTTGAAACTGATTTAATCCTATAAGCATGATATCTATTACTGATTTGATCAAACTCCTATATGCATGATATCTATCAAGCAGCGCAAGGGCAAGAATTGTACATATTTCCATAAAACAATTGAATCAAATATTGGGGTCCTATAGGCATGATTGCTAACATATATTTATTGGACAAATTAATGCAACCTATAGGGAGGATTTCTAGTATGCAATTTTAATCCTATAGGTAGGATTTCTAATATGCAAGTATAGAACTCATACAGTTTTGACAAATGAGCAGAATGAATAGCATAACTGAAACCCTATAGGCAGGATTTCTACCCAGTTTAACAAAAGGAAATAAGAAACCCCCATCCCCTCCCGATTTTACTAAATACCTAGAATTTATTTATTACAAAGTTATTATAGACCAGAAGATGAATGAATTACATAACAGTAATAAGATACACTATAGGGAGCCTTCATTAGGCCAAAACAAACCTGGGAACCAGGCCTTCAAACCAATCAACTTCGAGGCTCATTTCATAGGTACAACACAGCCAAATACGAGTGATTCATCCATAGAACATATAGAACCAGGTTTCCAGTGTGTCAAAGTTCCCAAGGTCCTCAGGGACCCAGGGAAATGCTCACACCAGAACCACATATTCAGAAATGTTTTAAAAGAGATTAGGAACCAGTTCCCAGTGTGTCATAGTTCATAGGAGTCTCACATGGACCCTGAGCAGTGCTAACACTAGGGTGGTTGAGGATAGAACCTAAGGGACTAAGAGTGTCACGACCCAAAATCCATAAGGTCGTGATGGCGCCGGACACCACTGTCAGGCAAGCCAATCATTTATTTGTTGAAGTAAATCTCTGTTTTAACATTTACGAAATCGTTACTTCTCATTTTAGTAGATAATAACTAGATAGAAATCCATTAAGTAAAAGCAACAGTCTATTCCCCATTCTTTTGGTAAAAGTACAACCCGAATACATCCCAGAACCCGGTGTCACAAGTGCATGAGCAAATTCTGAGAATTTATAAAAATACTACAAAGCTTGTCCGAAATACAGATTGGAAAAGTAATTCAGAAATTGAAAATGCAATACATAGAGGGAGACTCTTCCGGCTGCGGGTCGTCTCTGGATAGTGCAGCTCGTCTAAGTCTCCAAGTCAGCCATATTGTTGTGAAAGTACATGTGCAACAAAAATGCACAGCAAGTGTAGTATGAGTACGAAATCAACGTGTAGTCTGTAAGTATCCCGCCTAACCTCAGAGACGTAGTGACGAGAGGTCGAATTGACACTTGCTATAAGTCAATCTAGTATAATTTCAGTGAGACATTAAGTATGAGTATCATAGGCAGATTTAACAATAATCCGGGAATAAGAAGTATCATTTTGATTCACATTTAACATATTAAACCTTCGTCATTTCAGTTGGCAATTAAATAAGGATCAGAAGTAATAAGTATAGACTTATTTCACATTCTTACATATCAATTCTTATCCCATTTAGCTGGCAAATTCATAACTCGTTAGACCAATACACAAGTATAAGTAATAGAAAATATGTAGCATTTATCATGTGCAAACAAACTGTCGAGGATCGAGCGGCGCGGACCAACAATAATAAACTATGCACTGCCGAGGGTCGAACGGCTCGAACCATAGATGCAACTATCTGCCCCGCTCGTGAATCGATCATGCGACGCGGTTATACATAAATAACAGGCTATCCTGCTCGCGAATCATACGTGCGACTCAGGCGCCATAGATACACATATTCACACAATGAGTCCATATTTTTATCAGGAAAGTAGTTTCTCAAAGAAGTGATAAAATTATCTTTTTAATTAAACATGAAGATTGTATTTAGAATATTTTTCTAGAAATTCGTTTGCAAGGTCAAAAATATTCAATAAAAAAATCTTTCCAGGAACACAATAATACATGGGGAAATCAATCCTCTTTTCAAATAATTAAGAAGTATACACTCTAACCTTTCTAGGAAAGTAGATTACTAATTCAATAGCATCATTAGCCAAATGTTATGACAGGATCACGTATACAACACGTAAGGCATGCTAGTGGGTTCTAGACTACCCGTACATGGCATAACAGTAGCTACGCACGGACTCCCGTCACCTCGTGCGTACGTAGCCCCCGCAACTAATTGCATATATTTATTTGGTTCACCTAGGGGGACAATTCCCCCTAACAAAGTTAGAAAGGAGACTTACCTCGCTCCGAAACTTCATAACCGGCCTCCAAGCCCTCCCGACGACTGCAAAATGCTCCAGAACTAGCCAAATAACAACAAACTATTGAGAATATAGTCTAATACTTGTTAGCAACCCAATTTATACAAATGCCCAACTCCGCTCAAAGAATTGACCAAAATGCCCTCGGGCTCACGCGCCCGGATTCCGAAATTTCTCGAAGATATACCCCACCCATAGCTTTACTAGTCCAAATATACAATTTACTCAAACATTCATGCTCAACTTGTGGCTAAAATCCAATTTTACCAAATTTCTAGGTTTTTCTTCAAAACCCCAAATTTCCCAAAATTTCATGTTCAAATCCATGCAATAATCTTGTATTAACTTAGAAACATGAAGGAGTTACTTACCTCGTGATTCCTGACGAAAACCCTCTCTTGAAGCTCCTCCAAAAATCGTCCAACTAAAGAAGAAGTGAAGAAATGACCAACAATTCTCGGTTTTAAAAACAATCTACCCAGGCCATTTTCGCACCTGCGGTCCAATAGCCGCTCCAGCGGCTCCGCACCTGCGGAAATTCCATCACAGGTGCAGTTCTGATTTAACCCAAAAACTCTCGCTCCTGTGACCCTCTCCTTCGCATCTGCGCATTCGCAGGTGAGGAAACTTCATCGCACCTACGCTCCCAGCCCAGCCAGCCAACACTCGCACTGCCGTTACAACTTGCCTATGCCTCAAGCATAAATTCTGACCTTTCAAAGCTTAACCCTGGTCCAATAGGACCTACTTGCACACATTTATCAAATCCCATGCATAATCACTACTCTACTCCCTTCCCTAGCTGAAACAACTTGCCAATATGCCGACAATCCACAACCCAAAGAGAACACAATCCTACAACCCAACTGCAGGTGGTGGGACTCCCCCACTTAGCTCGAAGCTACATCCTTGCACCACTCTAGACCCTGCTGAGATCCTTCCTCCTTTGCTAGCATGCGTTTGCTCAACCAACCCGTCCAATCCCTCTGAATTCTCCTATTAGCATTCCCTAATTACCTAAATCCTCTAGAAACATTCACACATTCTGCCTCCTACCGAATAGCCCCTATGATTCCTTGTAGAAACTTGCCAACCACAGAACCGCTAACCTACTCCCAAGAGATAGCCCACCCGTGGAAATCACCAACTGACACCGTCCAACAACACTGTGTTGCACCCCCTCTACAACATCAATACCCCATCCTAAGCTTGCTCTCATTCACCAGCCTTGCATGTCCGTCCTCTCCTCATGGACAACTATTAAATACTCTACCACATCTTCCAATCCACTACCATATGGCATCTTTCTTGATCCTTGACAACTCATCCCTGTTGTATCCAACCTTCTGCCGAAATAACCCACATTCCACTTAAGCTCGCGGACCCATTCACCATCCACTACACACTCAAATCACTCCAACTTTCCCTCAAGATAGGCAGCTATTTTACCACTGCACTCATGTGCTACGCTGCCGCTCTCCCACTTTGGTTAAACTTATTCCTTTAATCACTACCTAACTTCCTTTTCTTATGCCTGGCCCTTTAGAAATTTAGCCGCCACTTGAAACTTCTCACATGACTTCCTTCATCGAATGCTGCCCAATTGTTGCTCAATTCAATATCATTCTCCGCAACTCTTAAACCGGCAGATTACCATAACTTCGACTCCCCGAAGATCATCTTCCTCGAGCTCTCTTCATTAGAAATACTCGTTTAATACTTGAACCACCGCACACCACGGTCTCTAACAGCCGCTTCTTCAATATTGTTTAACCACACTCTAACCCAATGCAACCGAAAAAACCATAACACCGGCGAGCTTAACACATTCTATTCGATCAAAGACGACGATATCACATCACAGGTGAATGCTCCACCCCACTGGAAAACACCAAGTCTTAATACTTTATCAATCCCAAGCCTCACTTTTTAATCCAAATGCCTTTCCTCTGCCAGAACTAAAATACTGAATCTCGAGATCACGCCTTGGGAAGACCTCCATTCAAACCATTTATCACCCAAATATACGGGTAAGCATTCTATCATCACACCCACATCGCGCGATAACCAATCGTAAGTATCATAACCACCTGAGCGTAGCCTCCAGGCTCTTAATGAACACAGCTACCGAGCGGAGACAACATATCATTCTTCATGCGGGGCAACAAATACAGCCCAAACAACTATGCACGGAAGACTTCACGCACCATATATGTAGCACCATTACAACTCCTCAAATTCCCGATTCATAACAAGCGCTTCGCGACATGTAAGATTGAGTAGGACGAAACATCGGCATAATCCTCAAAGGAATCAAATCGCACGATGAGGAATCAAGAAGGGAAGTATTCCTAATATCCCTGTGGCCTCTCGAAGATAAGTACAAACGTCTCCGTACCGATCCGCAAGACTCTACTAGACTTGCTCATGACTCGTGAAACCTAAGGGAACCTAGAGCTCTGATACCATGTGTTCACGACCCAAAATCCGTAAGGTCGTGATGGCGCCGGACACCACTGTCAGGCAAGCCAATCATTTATTTGTTGAAGTAAATCTCCGTTTTAACATTTACGAAATCGTTACTCTTAATTTTAATAGATAATAACTAGATAGAAATCCATTAAGTAAAAGCAACAGTTTGTTCCCCATTCTTTTTGTAAAAGTACAACCCGAATACATCCCAGAACTCGATGTCACAAGTGCATGAGCAAATTCTGATAATTTATACAAATACTACAAATCTTGTCTGAAATACAGATTGGACAAGTAATTCAGAAAATGAAAATGCAGTACATAGAGGGAGACTCTGCCTGCTGCGAGTCGTCTCCGGATATTGCAACTCGTCTAAGTCTCCAAGTCAGCCATATTGCTGTGAAAGTACTTGTGCAACAAAAATGCACAACAAGTTTAGTATGAGTACGAAATCAACGTGTACTCAGTAAGTATCCCGCCTAACCTCATAGAGGTAGTGACGAGAGGTCGAATTGGCACTTACTATAAGTCAATCTAGTATAATTTCAGTGAGACATTAAGTATGAGTATCATAGGCAGATTTAACAATAATCCGGGAATAAGAAATATCAATTTGATTAACATTTAACACATTAAACCTTCGTCATGTCAGTTGGCAATTAAATAATGATCAGGAGTAAGAAGTATAGACTTATTTCACATTCTGACATATCAATTCTTATCCCTTTTAGCTGGCAAATTCATAACTCTTTAGACCAATAAACAAGTATAAGTCATAGAAAATATGCAGCATTTATCATGTGCAAACAAACTGCCGAGGGTCGAGCGGCGCGGACCAACAATAATAAATTGTGCACTGCCGAGGGTCGAACGGCTCGAACCATAGATGCATCTATATGCCCCGCTCGCGAATCGATCATGCGACACGGTTATACATAAATACCGGGTTATCCTGCTCGCGAATCATACGTGCGACTCAGGCCCCATAGATACACATATTCACACAATGAGTCCATAGTTTTATTAGGAAAGTAGTTTCTCAAAGAAGTGATAAAATTATCTTTTTAATTAAACATGAAGATTGTATTTAGAATTTTTTTCTGGAAAATCGTTTGCCAAGGTCAACAATATTCAATAAAAAAATCTTGCCAGGAACACAATAATACACAGGGAAATAAATCCTCTTTTCAAATAATTAAGAAGTATACTGTTACGCCCCGTAGTATTAAGTTACGACGATGTTGCACCTTGTAAAATTGTACGTTGAATTTGGCGTAAGGTAATTGACATCAGTCCAAGGAATATATTATTTGGAAATTGTAAGGATTATGCTATTTCAAACAAGTGATAGGTAAATTCGTAAAGGTGAGAGGGGGAGAAAGTCAAAGAAAATGAGTTTTCGTACGAGTTTGGCATGTTGGGATAAAATACGACCCGAGCTAAAATACTCGGTATTTCTGGATTAGTGTCGTACGAGGTACCACATGACCATGATAATAAGGTGTATAAGGTATGTGAAGAGTGAGTAGTATTTTAAGTAAGTTAAGATAATTTTTAATTATATGAGTAATTAATTAAAAAATGGGATAAGTACCTTCCCCTAACGCGGCAAGCTACCACTTTCCTTTCTATGACTAAGTATTAAAAGAGCAAGGTGTCACACTTTTAAAGAAAGGTGACATCAAGCATTAATTATGTAGGCCACCAAAAAAAATGAGGATAACATATAATATCTTAGGAAAGCA
>ML273599.1:0-36600 GCA_005239495.1 Nicotiana undulata
CAACAAATCACTACTGTCCACAGCATAATTAGCATAAACAGTACCATGCATACCCAACATTGAAAGGGAAAGCTCATCCCCAGTTGGAAAAGCTCCAAGACCCATCAAAGTACTCGCCACTGGGATACCCGTGAGCTCCACGAATCGCCTTAGCTCCTCACTCAATTGCGAACACCCACCCCCCACATACAAAACAGGCTTCTTTGACTCAGAAATAAGCCTGACAATTTGTTCTAAAAGCATCTCATAGGGCAATTTAGGCAACCTAGACATGTAACCAGGCAACCTCATTGGCTGATCCCAGTCAGGTATCACCAATTGTTGATGAATATCCTTAGGTACATCAATCAAAACAGGGTCAGGCCGGCCCGATCTCGCAAGGAAAAAAGCCTCACGTACAACCCTAGGAATATCCTTGTGATGACCCAAGAGGTCATTTTAATAAAATTAGACTCCGTTCCATGCAAACTAACCATAAAAAGACTAAAATGAAATACCTCGATTTGCGTGCGCAGTCGGGGTGTGAAACCGGAAAGCTCTTATGTGAAAATATGAGAAATAGTGATTTTTAGAAATTAAATATGATAAAAGTTGACTTTGGTCAACATTTTGAGTAAACGGACCCGGATCCGTGTTTCGACGATCTCGGGAGGTCCGCAGTAAAATATGGGACTCGGGCGTATGCCCGGAAATGAATTCCGAGGTCCCAAGCCTTAGAAATCAATTTTTGAAAGAAATTATTTTGCTGAAATGTTCATGAATTAAAGAAATTAAATAATGCCAAATATCATTGGTATCGGGTCTGTATTTTGGTTCCGGAGCCCGGTACAGCTTTGTTATGATATTTAAAGGTTAACTGTGAAATTTGGTGAAAAATGGAGTTCGTTTGACGTGATTCGGACATCCGGTTGAGAAATTATAAACTTTAAGAGTTTTTGTTGAAAATGATGAGTTTTGAGGGTTAATTCATAAAGTTACATGTTATTTTCATGATTTTATCGCACGAGCAAGTCCGTATGATATTTTTAGACTTGCGTGCATGTTTTGTTTAGAGCCCCGAGGGCTCGGGTGAGTTTCGGATAGTCCACGGGATGATTTTTGCACTTAAATAGCTGCTGGTTTTTCCAGTTCTGGTGTCCAGGTATTTTGACCTGTGCGATCGCATAGGAAAGTCCGCGATCGCACAGAGTAAAAATTAGAGGTCTTGTTTGGTACCCTGTGCGAACGCAGCTCAGTGCTTGCAATCGTGGAGCACTGCCCAGATAAGTTGTGCGATCGCACAAGCTACCCCGCGACCGCACTGTGTTAGAAGAGGCCTGGGGAGGGGAGGCCAATACCCTGTGCGATCGCACCCCACCATATGCAACCGCACTTCCCAATCCCCCCATACCCTGTGCGATCACATGTAATTATCCGCGATCGCACAGGGCCCAGCCCAGCTAATATAAAAACGAACTTAAAATCGGGCAGAACACTTTCTTCTCCAAATTTTCGAAGTTCCAGCCCTAAAAACGATTTTTCTTCATCAATCTTCATCCCCAATTCATAGGTAATCAATTCCAGACCTTGTTCTTTCAATTCCTTACTATTTTGTATCACTTTTAAAGCAAAAACAAAGAATTTTCATGGTAAAAATCTAGGTTTTGGGTAGAATTAAGGAGTTTGTAAAAATCAAATTTTTATATCAAATTAAGCTCGGATTTCAAAACTAATAGCATATTTGGGTTCGTGGGTGCATGGGTAAACGTAATTTGGTCCGAACCCCGAGTTTAGACCAAGCAGGCCCGGGGTCGGGTTTTTTTATATAGAAAACTTAGGAAAAATTATATTTTTCAATAAAGTTAGTTCCTTTAGCATTAGTTAATGATATTAAGTTAATTTTGATTAGATTCGAGCAAGTTAGAGGTGAATTCAAAAGGAAAAGCAATAATTGAGCAGTGAGTGGCCTGCGGAATTGAGGTAAGTGTTTGGTCTAACTTTGGCTTGAGGGAATAGGACTCCCACTTGTTTGCTATGTGAATTGCATGGGCGTGATGTATAGGTGTGGTGACGAGTATCTATGCACCACCCAAATTATTTGTTAAACATGATCCCTTTCCCGTTCCCCACTTATTTGATTGTTGTCTTAACTGTTACATGTTCATTATTGTTTCTATGACTACTTGGCCTTGTTGAATTGTTGTTAGTTATTGTCGTGACCGTTTGGAAAGAGTATTGGTTGTTTGAACTGGTTCCCTCGTGATATAAAAATGGCTGAGAGGTTTGGTATTGTTTAATGGAATAAATGCATATATTTTGATATTCTTGTTGGTTTCATGGTTGAAAGGTTATTGATGAAGTCTTGAGAAAAATGCAGTTTATTATTTATATTTGTTGAAACAAAAGTATTGTGAAAGGCTTGGCCTGATTTATGAAATTTTGAATAAATTGATATGATATGTGTGGTGGGAGCGGGTTGCACGCCGCAACAAGGAGTGATAAGGGAGGACAGGTGGGATCGGGTTGCACGCTGCAACATGAGTAATAAGGGAGATATTTTAGGGAGGAGTAATAAGGGAGGACAGGTGGGAGCGGGTTGCACGCCGCAACAAAGAGTGATAAGGGAGGATATTTACATTTATATTTTACTGATTTTTCAAGAAAAAGAGAATCAAAGTTTTGAAAAGCTAAAATGTCTATATTACTACTCTTTAAATATTTTAGTACTATTTTTATTTAAAGTTAAAGTTTGGAACCCTGAAGAGATATTTCAGAATTGGTTATAGCTGATTTATTTTATTTTATTTGGTTGCAACACTTAATTATCTATTTGTGTAGATTTCTTTCTTGCTTATTATTTATTGTTATTATCAATCATATTGTTGAAGCCCGACTTAGCCTCTTCACTACTTCGCCGAGGTTAGGCTCAACACTTACTCAGTACATGGGGTCGGTTGTACTGATACTACACTCTGTGCTCTTTGGCACATATCCAGGTACTATACATCAGTAGAGGATTTCAAGACGAGTACCCGCTTCGTTCGGAGACACGAGGTACGTCTGCCGGCGTTCGCAGATATCCGAGAGTCTTTTCCTATATCTACATACTGTTTTATTTTATTCAGAACAGTTACAGTATTTTCTTTCAGTCATTATTTGTAGTATTCTTTAGTAGTTCGTGGATTGTGACACCAGACCCTGGGTAGTCTTAGAGTTATTATTATAATTAGTTCGTGGTTCGTTTTACTTAATTGGTCATTATTATTATTATGCTACTTTATTATTTTCGGGAATTGTTCCAGTTAAGTTCATTTGGAAATTATTTCATTTATGCTTAAGTAATTAATTAAGAAAGTTGATTAACCGAATTCTAACATTGACTTGCTATGTTAGGCACCATCACGATCCCTAAGATTGGGAATTTGGGTCGTGACAATACTCTACGTCCATAATGAGATAATTATGCTTAGTAATCGATCTAGTTACCTCAACAATTGGAGGTTCCGAAAAAGCATCAATACCGATCATCCTACGTGGCACTTGACCGGTTATAGCAATAATGGGGACGCTATCCAGTAGGGCGTCCGCGAGGCCACTGACGAGATTGGTGGCACCAGGGCCGAAGGTGGCAATGCAAACGCCGGGGAAGCCGGTGGCGCGTGCGTAACCCTCAGCGGCGAAGACACCGCCCTGCTTGTGATGTGGCAGCACGTTGCAGATGATGCTTGAGCGCGTCAAAGCTTGGTGAATGTCCAGGGAAGCACCGCCTGGGTATGCAAAAACGTCCGTAACCCCTTCTCTTTCAAGGGCCTCCACGAGAACGTCGGAACCCTTTCTGGGTTCATCAGGGGCAAAACGAGAAACAAAAGTTTCGGTTTTTGGGTCTCGGAAACTTTTTGGGTAGTGGAAATGACATTGGAGATGGTGAAACGACGACGTTGGCTATGAATGTGGGTGGGGGTGAAGTGGAGGGGTGGTGGGGTGGTTTTATGGAGGTGGTGAGGGAAAGGGAAGGTGGATCTAGGGAGGAGGGTGGAGGATTTGCAGGAGGAGGACGATAGGGTTTTGGAGAAAGCGGAAGAAGAGGGAGATGGAGTCGTCGCCGCCGCCATTATTGTTGAATGAGAGCTGTGAGAGACAAACTGAAAGAAGGGCAATAGAGATGGACTGTGGTCGGTTTTATATTAAGCCGAGAAGATGAGAGCGCCACGAAACTGAAAGGGGTCCTACTTGATTGAATGTACGTGAATTGCAAAAATGGATGAGAACAAATGGAAGAGAGAACAAAGTGGGCGTTTGGACATAAAAATAGTAAAATTCCGAAAAAAAGGTGACAAAAATTTTCAAGGGCGTTTGGACATAAGAATTGTAAAATTCCGGAAAAAAGTTACAAAAAAAAAAAAAATCAAGTGAAATGATACTTAAAAGATAGAGTTGTGTTTGGATATGAATATAATTTTGGGTTGTTAATAACTTTTGTGAGTGATCTGAGTAAAAAATTTGAAAAATAGTATTTTGGAGTTTTTCAAATTTTCGGAAAATTCCAAAATCCATCGAAGTGAAATTTTGAAAATTTATGGCCAAACACTGATTTCGGAAAAAAGTGAAAACAAGTTAGAGTTGTGTTTGGACATGAATATAATTTTGGGTTGCTTTTGAAGTTTTGTGAGTGATTTGAGTGAAAATTTTGAAAAACAGCTTTTTGTAGTTTTTTATGTTTTCCAAAATTTTCAAAATGCATCTTCAAGTGAAAATGAAGGACCTGTTTGGCCATAGATTTTGCTAAAATAAACTTGGATTTTACTTGGCAAACACTTGTTTGGCCATAGATTTTGCCTATATTTTGGCAAAATCCCAAATCCTAAAACAGGCTCAATAGCTGGTTTTGGGCCAAATCCCTAATAATACACATGTTTTTCCAAAATAAATTTGGGAAATATGATTTGAAAACGTATGTCCAAACACATTTTCATCTTCAAGTCAAACTTCACCCAAAACAAATTTTTCAAAATAAATTTGGGAATATATGGCCAAACGCTAGCTAAAAAGTTTACGAACATACGCTGATTTCGGAAAAAAGTTAATTTTTTTTGGAAAAAAGGGAAAAATTTCTTAGGTCCAAACGGGCTCAAAATGTGAATAAAAGAAATGGAAAAGAAAAGAAATATTATGAGCCCGTTTGGACATTAAAAAAAATTCACTTTTTTCCGAACTTTTTTTTACTTTTTTTCGAAATCACTGTTTGGCCATAAAATTTTCAATTTTCACTTGAAGATGATGTTTGCAACAAATTATATGTGATACAAAAATAAATTGCAGTCACAATATAAATATGAAGAAATATAATTTTATTGATAAAATGATGCGGATACAATTCTGTTTGTTCCCTAATTATTCTCTCCTGATTATCTCCGTGATTCGAGGGTTGTAGCAGCGTATTTCTCGAATGTAGGATGGTTCGGGCTTTCATAGATTTATTTTATATCCATGAAGTATGTTGTGGATCTTCTTGAATTATTTGATTATGAGGAATTATCTGGCCACTTCTTGATCTCTTTGTGAATATCCCGTGAGTTTATGGGATTTTCGAGATGATCTCCATTTTTTGAGATGCCTCCTCAAAAGGAATGTGTGACCCTTTTTATAGGTATGCATTAGGGCTAGGGTAGAGCAACCTCCAAGAAACTCTGATAGACTCCTAGGATTTCAAGAGTCTTGTAGTATCTTGAATTTAGGATTTAACTTGATCCTTTAAAATTTTTGATGTCTACAAATGCCCCATACTTCAAAGTTTGTCGGGGTGTAGGCTTTTCGAAACTTGAAGACGAGACTTGAAGTACTCAACAATCGCAACAACTTGGAGTTTTCGATTTACAGAAGGAAGAGATGAAAGGCAGAACTGGTCCAACTGGACGTGCCAATTTGTTTGCAATAAATATTTAACATACGAAAAATAAACTGCAACCACAAAAGAATAAAGTGATTTATTGGTAAACATTGCGGGTTACAACTCTATTTATCTCTTGATTATGTCACGACCCAATTTTCCCTCTGTCGGGTATCGTGACGGCACCTAGTCTTAAGGACTAGGTAAGCCTAACATTTAGTAAACATAAATAAAAAATTGAAACCTTCGAATGCTTCTCGATAAAAATATCTATACATTACATATCATCCCAAAACCCGGTAAGTATAAGTCATAAGCTTTAAGGAATCTACACTAACATCTCGAAATTCCACTGTTCGGAATAAATACAACAGTGTATGAATACTACTTGTAAGAAGGTGACTCCGAAACCGCGAACGCTGAAACGGTTTTACCTTGAGTCTCCACAACAGCAACCGCGCTGCTAGCTATCGATCAACTGCTATGTAAAAACCCGGGGTCTGCACAAAAAAATGTGCAGAAGAGTAGCATGAGCACACCACAACAGTGCCCAGTAAGTATCAAGACTAGCCTCGGTGGAGTAGTGACGAGGACTAGTCAAGACACCCACTGGTCAAATAAATTAAACAGACATACGCATAGGAATGACATGACATGACACATGTCTAATGGCTACACCATATAATTATCAACATAACAATTACAAAGGGGAAGGAAGATACAACAAATAACACAGAACATCGTAATATTACACAGAAGAAAGGACGGGGGTGCGAATCAAAAGAGGAAACCACAACACAGTAAAAGAAACAATAGTAACTCAGCACTGCAATAATTTCCCCCTCAAGCCTTAGTCAACAACTCTTACAATTTAGTCAATTCTTCGAGTGAAACCTTTAATCGTAAGTTAATATTGAAAGCTTTAAAAATATAATTATTTCATTTTGAGTAAATTCTCCTTCGAAATACACTTCCTCTAACGATATATAAATATACTGCACATAACGAAAACCTCAAACACAAATTCCTTTCAATAAAAGCTTTTCAAATGTACCTTTCTAGTAAATATTTTCAAACATAGCTTCTTTCAAATAAATGCTTTGCAAACATACCTTTGGAAAATAATAACCTTGCAAACATTGTTTCCTTCAAGATAAATGCCTTTAAACTTTGCTTTTCAATAATTGTCTTTCAGATAGTTTCCAATAGAACAAGTGCACGACATCAGCCTTCGTGCTTTTACTCTCGTCCTCCTCATAGAAATCGATCGATATGGCACGTAAATTAAGAAAATTGAACAAGTAAAAGACATGGACAGGGCAACAACAATGAGATAAAGGTCAAATACAGAACAATAATAACAAGTCACACCAAATATGTAAGTACAACAATAACAGCTCAAAGTACGGGCACATGTATACACGTGGAAACAGATATCACATCATAATGCATGTCCTTCGCCCTCACTTGCACGGAAACACCCTTCGTTCCATGAACTCACTCACAATATTACGCACGGCATCACCCTTAGTGCTTTTACTCTCAATAATATGGCACGACATCATCCTTCGTGCTTTTAATTTCAATAACATGGCACGACATCAACCTTCGTGCTTTACACTCTTTCCTCACATGGTAATGAATATAAAAAATGGCACGATATCACCCTTCGTGCTTTACACTCTTTCCTCACATGATAATGAATATAAACAATGACACGACATCACCCTTCGTGCTTTACACTCTTTCCTCACATGATAATGAATATAAACAATGACACTGCATCACCCTTCGTGATTTATACTCTTTCCTCACATGATAATGCATATGAAATGTCACGGCATCACCCTTCGTGCTTTACCCTCTTTCTCACCCAAACAAATGAAATGATAGCATTCAGACAGGGGAAATCAACCACATAAACAATCATAGAAATCATATTGTCCCAGCAAGGGAGTCAACAAATGGAAACAACATCATCAACAACATGAGCAATAATAGAAACTATACTGTTCCGGCAAGGGAGTCAACCATGGAAACAATATCATCAACAACATAAACAATAATAGAACCCATATTGTCCCGGCAAGGGAGTCAACAATGGAAACAATATCATCCCGGCAAGGGTAACATCTATAACCAATCTCACTTAAACAATTAGCTTAACGGAATAAACTCAGTTCGAACAATGCTCAGTAATAGACAACACCAAGGAAATACCATCAACACAGATGATTATCAACTAAACCTAAGTATCACTTAAGGGAAAAACATATAATTCACAATGTACGACGTACATGCATGCTTGACACCAACGTATAGATATTCCAATTTCTGCTAAACAATTATAGGGAGAGATTATGCTAGTTCTAGTCAAATAGGCAGTTTATGAAGGAAGATAAGGCACAATGGTAGGAAAGGTAAAGTCTTCATTTAAGTCAATTAAGATCAAATAAGAAACAAGGAACACTAAGCAACTAATTTCTAATTTGAACAGGAAGAAATGAAACTAGCAATCAGGAACCCAAATGTAACAATTACAACTTCATACACGGGGAATGTAAGGACCTACGAATCCGAAAAGGCCAACCTATTTGCAAATAAATACGAGTACGCACTTGTCACCTCGCGTACACGGGCTACAATCAACATAGAAGACTCAATCCTAAGGGGTAGTTCCCCCACACAAGTTTAGGCAAGATACTTACCTCAAAGACGACAACCCGGTACTCCAAAATAAACTTCTCGGGCGAAAAGACCTCTGGACGGATCAAAATCAACTAAAGCAACTTCAAGGTACATATTAAACGTATAAGGAACTATTCCGAATAATAAAGTTTCAATCTTTACAAAATTATAAAAATCGACCCAAAAGTCGACCCCCGGGCCCGCACCTCAGAACCCGACAAAATTTACAAAAACCGAATACCCATTCTAGTACGAGTTTAACCATACAAATTTTATCAAATTCCTATACAATTCGGTCCCTCAAATCATGATTTTTCAATTTAGAAGTTTTCTTTCAAAACCCACATCTTTCTCAACTAAAACTATAATTTAAATGATAAAATCAAGAACAAATTCCTAGAATATATTTAATTCTAATGGAAGAACACTTACCCATTCGATTTGAGTGAAAAACCCTCAAAGAATCGCCAAAAACCGAGCTCTGGAAGTCAAAATATGATAAAAATGGTGAAACCCTCGGTTTTGAAAACTTATATTCTGCCCAAGTATTAATGAATCGTGATCGCGGGAGTACATGCGATCGCGTAGAAGAAATGTTTTGCTGGACCAAAGTGTGCTATGCGATCGCAGGACAACAGACGCGATCACATATAAGGGAGGAAAGGGCTGTCGGCCAGTGTGCTACGCGATCGCGCATAGAGCAATTCGATCGCATAAGGGAAAAGGATGCTGGGTCTGGCCTCCGCGATCGCGTACGTAGATTTGCGAACGCATAGAAGAAAAATTGGGCGTCAAATTGACACTATGCGATCGCAGCTAAGCCTATGCGATCGCATAGAAGGAAGGGACAACAGACAGAACAACAACATTGATTTGAAGGAAATTGACCCGAACCCCATCCGAAACACACCCGAGGCCCCCGAGGCCCCCGGAACCCCGTCTAAATGAATGAACAAGTCACATAACCTAATACAGACTCGCTCGAGGTTTCAAATCACATAAAACAACACCAAAACGATGAATCAAACCAAGAAATCAACTTATAGATTTTCAAAACTTCAAATAACAAGACTCGCGTCGAAACCTATCAATTCAACCCGGAATGACATGAAATTTTGCAGACAAGTGACAAATAACACAAAGGACATACAGCCACTCCCGAAATTCCATTCCGATCCCGATATCAAAATTTCACCTATCGGCCGAAATCGCCGAAATTCCAACTTTCGCCAAATTACCTCAAATCACTATACGGACCTCCAAAACCAATTCCGGACGCGCGTCTAAGTCCAAAATCATCATACGAACCTGTTGACATTAACCAGAACTCATTCCGAGGTCGTTTACACAAAAGTCAAACCTCCGGTGAAATTTCACCACTTAAGCTTCCAAAACTGAAATTTTCTTCCAATTCGACTCCGGATCATCCGGTAACTGAATCCAACCACGCACACATGTCGACATACAAAATGTGGAGCTATTCAAGACCTTACGCCACCGAACGGATCTTAAATTCTCAAAACGACCGGTCAGGTCGTTATAGATTCTCCCTCCAAATTGTTCTCCGTGATTCGAGGGTCGGATCAGCGTATTCTCGGACATAGGATGATACGGACCTCTCTGAATTATTTAATCTCCATGAAAGTCGATTATTGTATGGATATTCTTCTTGAAGTATTTAATTATCAAGAAGAACCTCTATTGATCACGACATTATTTTATGCCTTGATCCTTTTGTGAATATGCCGACATTATTTCAAGAGCCCTGTAGTATCTTGAATTTAGGATTTATCTTGACCTGTTAAAATTTCGATGTCTATAGATGAATTTGGAATTTTTAGAAAATTTAAAAAACTCCAAAAGGCTGTTTTTCAAAATTTTCACTTAAATAACTCACAAAACTTCAAAAAAAAACCAAAATAATATTCATGTCCAAACAAAACTCTAATTTTCAAATACCATTTTCACCTGAAATTTACTTTCACTTTTTTTTGTTGTTGAAATTTTACAATTCTTATGTCCAAACGCCCACTAAAATGTCTGAGAAGGGGGAAAAAGAAAAATGAGATGTTGGATACATTTAGGAGGGTGGGAAGTAGAAAGAGGTGGAAGTATTTGTTACTTCAGTAAATTAAAATAGAAAAGAGAAAAAAAGTCTATGGAAAAAGAATGTGAAAGCATATTAATGCGGGTGAATTAGTTAAGGGTATGTTTGGAAAGCTACCCATTAATTGAAATTAATGAAAGTATTAGGATCGTTTACACATCCAAGTAATTACACAATATAGTAATTACAACAACTTGTTTGTTGTCATAACGTAATTACAATGTAACTACAAGCGTACTGTTTGGTTGCACAAGTGTAATTACGCAATTAAATTAAATTTTGAATGAAGTAATTATCAAAAATTAAAAGTTAATATAATAAATACATGCATATAAATGATTTTTATGAGTACAAATGATATTATATTTGATATTTAAGATGCTTATTTTCTTGAATATACAATAATTAGTAATCATATATTATAACTAATATTGCAAAAATAATTGATATATTTCTTTTATATTAATAGTATTTAGTTTAACAAATTATAAGAACTAAATATATATGGTTTGTAAGAATATCATAGAATGCATGTTTGATAAAATAAATTAATACTTATTTATAAATATAATGTCATAACATTATTCAAATGTTTGACAAAACAAATCTATCAATTCTAACTAAAAAACGAACAACATGCAATGTGAAAATAGCAAGCCAATACTACTAAAACAGGTAAATTAGAACCATAATGTAACAACTCGACTTGTCGTGTTAAGAATTAATGTCCCGTTCTACGACTTAAGGTCCCGAGTGTAACACCCCGTACATTCGAATTAGGTGTGGATATGCTAAATGCGTATTAATTTGATATTTTAGACATATGAAGTCTTATCGGGATGAGTATGGGTGAAAATAGTTATTTCAAAATCAAGATGGAAAGTGAGGTGCATAAGATTCGACAAAATCGACTAAGTTCACAGAAGGTCCATCTTCCAGCAGGGTTTAGTGAAAATGTGTAAACAATTTGGGAAAACTCAAAACATTAAAGTTCTATGCCATTGAAATAGCTTTCCAACGATATATTATGGAGACCGAACGGATATCTGTGAAAAGAATTATGTGCGTTTTACAGAATAGTGCGCAACCACCGCGCCCCGGACCGCGACCGCGGTTATGGAGCAGTGTTCCTGCCATTTACCACGGTCAGGACCGTGTTCAGGCCTACAGGTGCATGGGGCCGGACTTGGGAGTCATTTTAAGCCCTATTTCGTCTCCCATAGCCCCAAAAACAAAAAAAACTTGCTCTAGAAAGGGAAGCTCTCAAAAGCCTAACTCCTTAAGGGCCCCTCCACCATCCAAGATATTCGATTGGGACATCATTGTTGAGAGAAGGAACCCTAGAACTCGAATTCAAGGGGATTGAACTTCAAAGAGATTAAAGTTGAAAGGGTTGGTGAATGTTTTATTATGCTCAAGAGCAGGAAATTAAGGTATGTGAGGCTAACTCTCTATGTTTGGGAATGTTAATAATTCTCCCTACATTATGTTTCTTTTACAACGTTACCAATTGCCTCAGAAATATAGTTAAGTATAGTTCCTTGAATAGTTGTAGAACTATATTCTCTAGCTTTGTAACTCGTTCATGACTTTCATTCTGAACGTTGTGAAATCAGTGCGTAATCAATATAGACTTGGGTTTTATTCCCATGAGTCTCAGTCTAGATTACTCAGCATGTCATAAACATTTGTAGTTTCAATTTTCATAATCAGTTCATGAATACATGTCTCAGTCTAGCTCTATTTAGCATTCAAGTATCATGTAACTCAGTATGGTTCAATATTTCAGCATCATGTATTTTAGTATGATTCTCAGTTCTTGAATGTTGAACACCTGTATTTGGGCCTGAGGCCGTAGTTTATATGCTTTATGCATACTTGGGCCTGAGGCCGTAGTTTATGCTTTTTGCATGTTTGGGCCTGAGGCCGTAGTTTATGCTTTATGCATTTTTGGGCCTGAGGCCGTAACTTGTGCACATATATGTTGGGCCCGAGGCCGTAGCTTATTCAGATAAACATGTTGTTCATCATTCAGAAGAGGGAGTATTCATATCCTTACTTCCTTTCAGTTCAATTATTAGTTACCATTTTAGTTATCCAGTTATCATATCAGTTACCAGTTACCAGTTATCAGTTCGGTTATCAGTTATCATTTCAGTTCCAGTTTCAATAGTTATCATTTCAGTTATCAATTATCAATTCTCAGTTATCAGTTTGGTTTCAATATCAACATTTATAATTCTTTCTTTCAGTTACTTTACATACCAGTGCAATTCAAATGTACTGACGCCCCTTTTGCCCGGGGCTTGCATCTCACGATGCAGGTAATGATTTACAAGTTGACGATTCAGAGCGCTAGGATTCTCGTACCAGCTATTTGGTGATCCCTAGTTCTTTCGGGGCTTTATCATTACCTTATAATCTTTAGTATTTTTAAACAATCACTATTTTCAGTACTTCATCAGAGGATTCATAGACTAGATTAACAACTAGACAGAGTCACATGCTTTTTATATTAAGCTATGTTGGCTACAAATATGTTTCAGAATTGTATTAGTATTTCCGCACTTTGATTTATATCATCCAGACTTTCAGTATGTCAGCATGTGTTAGTTTATCTTTCGCATTCAGTATGTTATGATATCACATGTTGATTCAGCAAACCAATTGGTTCGCTCGATCACATGTAGTCAAGCACCGAGTGTCGTGTTACGTCGAGGCCAAAGTTCGGGGCGTGACAAAGCTTGGTATCAGAGCATTAGGTTTAAGAGTCTTAAGGAGTCTATGAATCCTTGTCTAGTGGAGTTTCCTTTATATGTGTGTGCCGGCCACTCATATAAATGGTTAACTACCAAGACATTCAGGATTGTCTCACTTCTTTCTACTCTAGATCGTGCCATGAAGCTTAGAGCAATAGTTAACCTTCTCTTCCTATCGAATTCCAAATGTATTGGATGCTCAAGCGATGCGTAGGAGAAACCTAAGGTTCTAGAGAGGACGACTGTTTATTTGGGGTATATTTATAGAGTGTAGGTTGGTAACAAATAAGATTTGAGGGTATGTTGAAAGTGGGATGCAATGGATAGCAGTACATATTAGAGCATAACCTTATCAGAAAGTACAAAATCAATCATTATGTTTTATGGTTATCAACTTATCCTAGTTGCCAGTTATACAGTCTTTCAGTTAGCAGGTTTGTGGTTATTCAGTATGCCAGTTATTAGTTATTCAGTTACCAGATCTCCAATTTTCATTGTATCAAAATTCTGGAGACTTGTGAGTATATACTGATGCATATGGATGCTCAAAGAAAATGTAAGTAACAGTGATTATAGCGAAATCTTCGCATATTTTAGGTCTAGATTAAGACCAAGAATCACCGGATGGTGCAATAAGTGATTTATCATATGACGGTATACTCTGAAGAATAAGTATGTGTATGGTAATCGTATGTGTTTTACCTCAGAGAACAATTTCTTTTAATTCTTGGAAATGGATCCACATGTGGGATGATTCAGATGTCTGACCCTAACATTGGTCACTATAGTTTTGGACAGAAAAGAGCCTAAGGGTAAAATACCTAGGAGTCAGAAATGTTTGTTATTACCAAAGATGTGATCTCGTACAACTCATGTATATGACTAAGAAGACATGATGTACAAAATGAGAACCAAGAGCAGCCGATATTGAACTTCAAGGAATGGTTTTGAGTTGTATAGATTTATTCAAATCAGAACTAGAAAGTACTATGTTAGTGAATTTGTATAAGAAGTGGCTATTATTGTGAGATAAAAGATATGACAGTTCCCCCTTAGATTATGTGACTAAGTGTTTACTCCAGATGTTTATAGTTGGAAATGATTTTGAAGTGTATATAAAATTTGGGGTTAGGTATTCCAATTTTATTTAAGACAGATGAACTTTCTCTAAGTGTGATCCATGTACATAGTTCAAAAAAAGAAGAGGATAAGTATGCGACTGTAGAACAGGGTCGGATGGTGAGGGAAGTTAGAAATAACCTTATACTTCACTTTAGTTATTCAAAGCAGAACATGAACACATGACGCTAACAGGTGGTTAGTAAAAGAATGGTAAGTATGTTTGAGTAGATACAATGAATTACCACTTTCAGTAGAGCTAGTAGAGGTACAATTTGATTTACTTAGCCAGGTTAACTCTAGTGAGTGGATGACAATTTTAAATACCGAACGTGTGTTGGAACCAAAAGAGTTTAAGTTAAATCTGAAGTATAGTGATAGTGGGAAAAACAATCAGCTAGCAATAAGAGAGCAAACTATTGAAGAATAGCCTTTAGGAATTATCACAATGTGGTTTCTCCAAGATAGATAGCATAAGCAAAGTTAAATTATTAGCTTTCCGTTATGTGAATAATTTAATTTTTTTCAAAAAAAAGAAGAAGAGATTTCTCATAAGTAAGTTGGAAGATGAGTCTTCATTGACGTAAAGTTCATATTTCCACCAGAATCGTTTAAGGTCCAGAGTTAGCAGAAGTTATAGTCAGGACAATCATTCGAGGATGAATGATCCCAAGGGGGAGATAATGTAAAAACCCGTACATTCGGATTAGGTGTGGATATGTTAAATGGGTATTAATTTGATATTTTAGACATATGAAGTCCTATTGGGATAATTATGGGTGTAAATAGTTGTTTCAAAATCAATATGGAAAGTGAGGTGCATAAGATTCGACAAAATCGATTAAGTTTACAGAAGGTCTGTATTCCAACAGGGTTTAGTGAAAATGTGTAAGGAATTTGCGAAAACTCAAAAAATGAAAGTTGTAGGCCTTTGAAATAGATTTCCAACAATATATTATGGAGCCCGAACGAATCTCTGTGCAAAATGTTATATGCATTTTACAGAATAGTGCGCAACCACCGCGCCCCGGACCGCGACCGCAGTTATGGGGCAGTGTTCCTTCCATTTACAGCGGTTAGGCCTACGGGTGCACGGGGGCTGACTTGGGGAGTCATTTTTAAGCCCTATTTCGTCCCTCACATCCCCAAAAACATAAAAACTTGCTCTAGAAAGGGAAGCTCTCAAAAGCCTAACTCCTTAAGGGCCCCTCCACCATCCAAGATATTCGATTGGGACATCATTTTTGAGAGAAGAAACCCTAGAACTCGAATTCAAGGGGATTGAACTTCAAAGAAATGAAAGTTGAAAGGGTTGGCGAATGTTGTATTATGCTCAAGAGCAGGAAGTTAAGGTATGTGAGGCTAACTCTCTATGTTTGGTAATGTTAATGATTCTCCCTACATTATGTTTCTTTTACCACATTACCAATTGCCTCAGAAATATAGTTAAGCTTAGTTCCTTGAATAGTTGCAGAACTTCTATTCTCTAGCTTTGTAACTCGTTCATGACTTTCATTCTGAACGTTGTGAAATCAGTGCGTAATCAATATAGACTTGGGTTTTATTCCCATGAGTCTCAGTCTAGATTACTCAGCATGTCATAAACATTTGTAGTTTCAATTTTCATAATCAGTTCATGAATACATGTATCAGTCTAGCTCTATTTAGCATTCAAGTATCATGTAACTCAGTATGGTTCAATATTTCAGCATCGTGTATTTTAGTATGATTCTCAGTTCTTGAATGTTGAACACCTGTATTTGGGCCTGAGGCCGTAGTTTATATGCTTTATGCATACTTGGGCCTGAGGTCATAGTTATGTATACGTATACTTGGGCCGGAGGTCGTAACCTGTGCACATATATATTGGGCCCGAGGCCGTAGCTTATTCAGATAAACATGTTTTTCATCATTCAGAAGAGGGAGTATTCATATCCTTACTTCCTTTCAGCTCAATTATTAGTTACCATTTCAGTTATCAGTTATCATATCAGTTACCAGTTATTAGTTCAGTTATCAGTTATCAGTTATCAGTTATCAGTTCAGTTATCATTTCAGTTCCAGTTTCAATAGTTATCATTTCAGTTATCAATTATCAATTCTCAATTATCAGTTTAGTTTCAGTATCGGCATTTATAATTCTTTCTTTCATTTGCTTTACATACCAGTGCAATTCAAATGTACTGACGTCCTTTTTTCCTAGGGCCTGCATCTCACGATACAGGTTATGGTTTACAGGTTGATGATTCAGAGCGTTAGGATTCTCGTACCAGCTATTTGGTGATCCCCAGTTCTTTCGGGGCATTATCATTACCTTACAGTCTTCAGTATTTTTAGACAGTCAGTGTTTTCAGTACTTCATTAGAGGCTTCATAGACTAGAGTAACAACTTGACAGAGTCGCATGCTTTTTATATTAAGATATGTTGGCTACAAATATGTTTCAGAATTGTATTAGTATTTCCGCACTTTGATTTATATCATCCATACTTTCAGTATGTCAGCATGTGTTAGTTTATCTTCCGCATTCAGTATGTTATGATATCACATGTTGATTCAGCCAGCTAGTTGGTTCGCTCGGTCACATGTAGTCAGGCACCGAGTACCGTATTACGTCCAAGCCCAGGTTCGGGGCGTGACACCGAGCAACTTCGTAATATGTATTATGACTTGCGTGTGCAAGCGAGTTTGGTTTTCGGAAGGTTCAAAAATTAAATCGAAATAACAATTCTTGTTTTTAAAGCTTAAATGAAAAGAGTTGACTGGAGTTTGACTTTTGAGCAAAACGACTCCGGAAAGAAGTTTTGATGATTTCAATAGCTTCGTATGGTGATTTCGTACTTAGGCGTTTGTCCGGATTTGGAGGTCCATAGGACAATTCGGCGCATTCTGGCAAAAAAAAAATAGAAATTTGAAGTTTTGAAATATTCATAAATTTGACCAGGAGTTGACTCGATTGATAACAGGTTCGTATTTCGATTCTGGAAATAGAAAGAGCTCTATTATGTCATTTTGTGACTCGTGTGCAAAATTTGAAGTCATTCCGGATTGATTTGATGCATTTCGGCACGAGTTTTGTAAGTTGGAAAGTTTGAAAACTCGTAGGTCAGATTCGAGGTGCAATTCGTAATTTCGACGTTGTTTGATGCGATTTGAGACCTCGAGTAGGTTAGTGTTATGTTATAAAACTTGTTGGTATACTCGGACGAGGTCCCGAGTCGCTCGGGTGAATTTCGGATGGCTAACGGTTCGAAATTTGGACTTGGTAAATTTCTGGGATGTTGGTTCTGGTGCGTCGCACCTGCGAATTTTGGTGCGCAGGTGCGTGACCGCTGCTGCGTGAAGCTGGTCGCTTCTGCGAAGTGATGTAAGCCATTGATTCGCTTATGCAATAGAGATTTAAAATAACCCCCCACTAGTGCCCCCACGCACCTGGAGGCCCAACTCGCGCTACTGTCCGCGCTAACCAGAACGAAACCCCATTAGCGCCGGCGCGCTAGTGGGCGCGCTTATGGCGTAGTGTTCTGTAAAACGGGCATAACGTTTTGCACAGATGTTCGTTCGAGCTCCATAATATTTCGTTGGAAAGCTATTGCGAAGGCCTAAAACTTTCATGCTTTGGGGTTTCTAAGATTCCTTACACATTTGCACTAAACACTGCTGGAAGATGGATCTTCTGCAAACTTAGTCGATTTTGTCGAATTTATGCATCTCACTTTCCATCTTGTTTTGAAACAACTATTTTCACCCATAATCGTCCCGATAGGACTTCATATGTCCAAAAATATAACCTTACTACTCCTTTAACTCATTCATACCTAAGCCGAATGTACGGGGTGTTACATTATCTCCCCCTTGGGATAATTCGTCCTCGAATGATTATCCTGATTGTAACTTCTGCTAACTCCGAAACTTAAATGGGTATGGTGGAAACATTAACTTGCATTAATACTTGCATACTAAACTAAATGAATACATGATTACTGAACTCTTGAGATACTGAACTAAATGACTATTGCATTGACTGAATATTGGTCTGCCATGGATACATGAATACTCAACTAACATGGATATATGAATATTTTAGTTGGCACGAATATCTAAGTATTGAACTAACATCAATATCAGATTACTAAGCTGGCATGAATATCTAAGTATTGGACTGGCATGAGTAGCTGAGTATTGAACTGACATGAGTATCTGAGTGTTGAACTGACATGAGTATCTGAGTACTGAACTGACATGAGTATCTGAGTACTGAACTGGCATGAGTATCTGAGTACTAGAAACTTGAATGATATAACATGACACGTGAACTACTGGATGTACCACCACTAATTCTGGTGGCAACTCCAACTCATAAGCTAATTTACCGATCCTTCGCAAGATTCTATATGGCCCAATATAGCAGGGACTATGCTTCCCCTTCTTCCTAAATCGCATAACGCCTTTCATAGGCGAAACTTTCAGAAACACCCCAATATCAACTTGGAGCTCTAGGTATCTATGCCACACGCTCGAATAGGACTTTAGGCGGCTCTGAGTCGTCTTCAAACGCTCTTGAATCAACTTAACTTTCTCCATAGTCTGATAGACCAAATTTGGTCCCAACAACTCCTCTTCACCAACTTTGAACCAACCAATTGGGGGTGTGGGGGACGAAGTAGAGATTTAAAATAACCCCCCACTAGCGCCCCCACGCACTTGGAGGCCCAACCCACGCTACTGGCCGCACTAAATGGCCAGAACAAAACCCCATTAGCGCTGGTGCGCTAGTGGGCGCGCTTATGGCATAGTGTTCTGTAAAACGGGAATAATTTTTTGCACAAATGTCCGTTCAAGCTCCATAATATTTTGTTGGAAAGATATTGTGAAGGCCTACAACTTTCATGCTTTGGGGTTTCTAATATTCCTTACACATTTGCACTAAACACTGATGGAAGACGGATCTTCTGCAAATTTAGTCGATTTTGTCGAATTTTATGCATCTCACTTTCCATCTTGATTTTGAAACAACTATTTTCACCCATAATCGTCCCGATAGGACTTCATATGTCCAAAAATATAACCTTACTACTCCTTTAACTCATTCATACCTAAGCCGAATGTACGGGGTGTTACATTATCTCCCCCTTGGGACCATTCGTCCTCGAATGGTTGTCCTGATTGTAACTTCTGCTAACTCCGGAACTTAAATGGGTCTGGTGGAAACATTAACTTGCATTAATACTTGCATACTAAACTGAATGAATACATGATTACTGAACTCTTGAGATACTGAACTGAATGACTATTGCATTGACTGAATATTGATCTGCCATGGATACATGAATACTCAACTAACATGGATATATGAATATTTTAGTTGGCACGAATATCTGAGTATTGAACTAACATCAATATCAGAGTACTAAGCTGGCATGAATATCTAAGTATTGGACTGGCATGAGTAGCTGAGTATTGAACTGGCATGAGTATTTGAGTACTGAACTGACATGAGTATCTGAGTGCTGAACTTACATGAGTATCTGAGTACTGGAAACTTGAATGTTATAACATGACACGTGAAATACTGGTTGTACCACTGCTAATCTGGTGGAAAAACACTAGGCTTTCTGCTGCTCGACTTTCACTTACTGATAATTCGGACACTTGGCCATAAAGTTTGCGACATTCTTTTTTATGTCGTTCGACCAATAAATCTCCTTGGTCATGATGCATATTTGGGGAACCTGGATGGAAAGAATACCTGGAATTATGGGCTTCTAACATGATCTTCCCTCTTTAAGTCAATCTATGTATGGAACACACAATTGGTCTTGGTACCTCAAAGTACCATCATCTCCCCCTTATTCAATAGCCATCGTCTTATGCTGGTGAATCTCCTCTCTCAACTGCAACACATAAGGATCATCAAATTGTTTATCCTCTTATTCGGCTACTAAGGGGAAACAAGTCATATTCTAGACAACAACTCTACTATCTTTGGAGTATGCAAATTGAACTCCTAGCTGGGCTAAGCGGTGAATTTATTCACCAGAGTTCTCTTATCTACCTCAATCGTGAGTTATACTTCCCACACTTGATTATCTTCTTAAGCACTTCCTGAAAACACTTATAGTATTATTGTGAACTAAGTCTTTGACATGTACTCTAAACTTTAGAGTCCCGTGCAATGGCACTACCCTCATAACACATAAATAGGCATGATTTTATAGCTTTTCTGTGATCACTTCATCATCAATAACTAAGCTCGGTGGTCATTCTACTCACTTTGTATTTCTTACACATGCTAGACATTATCCCTATGGTAATTATACAATTTTCCCTCATTACCAAACTGATTTCCTTTTTCATATCCAATGCTAATTATTCGAGTTTCATCTGGACTTACTGATTGTTTTCACATCACCTCTTAGACTAAAGGTCTTATACTTGCGGATCCTCCCTTTTTTTTGGGATCTAAATAACTTTCCTTATTGTCTGCAATGCTTTGTACTCTACGTCAATGACGACTCACTTTTGAGAAATCCTTTTTTTTTTTTGAAATAATAAATTATTCACATAACGGAAAGCTAATGTATTCACAACTAACTTACACTATCTTAATAATTTAACTCTACTCACACTGTCAATCTTGGAGAAACCACATTTCGATAATTCCTAGAGGCCATTCTTCTATAGTTTGCTCTCTCAGTGCTAGCTAATTTAGTTTTTCACTGCCATTGTACTTCGGGTTTAACTTAAACTCTTAAAGTTATAACAAACATTCAGTATTTCAAACTATCATGCACTCACTAGAGTTAACCAGGCTAAGTAAATCAAATTGTACCTATACTAGCTCTGCTGGAAGTGCTAATTCACTGTATCTACTCAAACATACTTACTATTATTTTACTAACCACCTGCTAGCGTCATGTGGTCATGTTCTTCTTTGAATAACTAAAATGAAGCATAAGGTTATTTCAAACTTCCCTCACCATCCGACCCTGTTCTACGGTCGCATACTTATCTCTTTTTTTTTGAACTATGTACATGGATCACACTTAGAGAAAGTTCATCTGTCTTAAATGATTGGAATATCTAACCCCAAATTTTCTATACACTTCAAAATCATTTTTGACTATAAACATCTGGAGTAAACACTTAGTCACATAATATAAGGGGGAACTGCCTTATCTTTTATCTCACAGTAATAGCCACTTCTTATACAAAATAACGAACATAGTACTTTCTAGTTCTGATTTGAATAAATCTGAACAACTTAAAATCATTCCTTGAAATTCAATATCGACTGCTCTTGGTTCTCATTTTGTACATCATGTCTTCTTAGTCATATACATGAGTTGTACGAGATCACATCTTTGGTAATAACAAACGTTTCTGACTCCTAGGTATTTTACCCTTAGGCTCCTTTTTGTCCATAACTATAGTGATCAATTCTATGCCCGTTGCGGTTGAATTCTTCTTGATACACCGTGGGGTATCACATACGGATACACTGCCATACACATCTGATAAATCACTTCATGCACCATCCGGTGAGTCTTGGGTCTCAATCACTAAAACATGCGAAGATTTTGCTATAATCACTGTTACTTACATTTTCTTTAAGCATTGTCACGACCCGAATTACCCTCCGAACAGGCCCGTGACGGCACCTAGTCTCTACGACTAGGTAATCCTAAAACATGCGGAAATTAAAGCAATATAACAGTAGAAATAGAAAGGAAGAAGATAAAATATATAACTCAGTCGCTCAGCATTTACAACTTTTACTTCCCAAAACCCGGAACGTCACAATAATCACAAGCTATGTACTAATGTAGCTCTATACAATGGAATAAGGGAAAATGTATATCAGTCTCATATGCCTATGCTAGAGTAGAAGGGGACTCGTGGGATTATGAAGACGCGGCAGAATTACCTCGCGGTCTCCTGGCAGCTGCTAAAGTACTCCTAGCAAAAATGCTGTGTATTGGTACCTGGATATGCACATGGAAACATGCGCAGGAAAGGGCATGAGTACTCCACAATTGGTACCCAGTAAGTGCCAAGCCTAACCCCAGTCAGGTAGTGACGAGGTCAGGTTAAGGCTCTATTGGATGTTTATAGTAAAAACAGTTAAAATCTAAACAGGTATAGATAATAAACTAAGGCAAAACAGTAGAAACACTAATATGAAAGAACTAGTAAAGGGGAGCCCTCGGCTCAGCACATCATATATCTCAATAGCAAATATGCAATGCAGTACAGGGGGAAAGCTCCAGGAATCTCGTTCGTAGTCCCAATTTAAATATGCTATGCAGTACAGGGGGAAAGCTCCCGGAATCTAGTCCGTAGTCCCAATTTAAATAAGCTATGCAGTACAGGGGTAAAGCTCTCGGAATCTAGTCCATAGTCCCAATTTAAATATGCGATGCAATCAATACCGGATACAGTGTATTTTAACAGTTCAGGAGGAAATCACACGAAACACACCCGAGGTCCCGGAGACCTCAACCAAACCTACCAACCAACCCTAATACCTCATTCAAACTTGGTCAAGCCTTAAAAACACGTCGCATAACATCAAAATCATCAAATTTGCATAGATTCAAACCTAAGAACTTATGAAATTTCTAAAATTCACATTCGATGCCGAATCACGTCAAAACTCATCCGAATGACCTCAAATGTTGCACACAGGTCATAAATGACATTACGGATCTGTTGTCACTCTAGGAATTCCATTCTGATCCCGATATCAAAATTTCACCTATCGGCCGAAATCGCCGAAATTCTAACTCTCGCCAATTCAAGCATAAATCTACATCAGACCTCGAAAACACATTCTGAATACGCTCCTAACCCCGAAATAACCCAGCGGCGCTAACGGAGTCGACGGAATTCCATTCCGGATCCGTCTTCACATAGTTCTAACTACGACCTGATTTCTAAGGCTAAATTTCACATTTATGGACTATGTGTCCAAAATCACTCCGGATTTCACCACTCAACGTTCTGACAAGTTCCAAAAGCATAAATAGACATGGGAGAAACAATTGTTAGGGGATCAAGGCGCTAACTCTCAAAATGACCGACCCGGTCGTTACAAGCATCCATATGCATAATTGCATACTCACAAGACTCCAAAAATTTTGGTACACTAAAAATTGGAGATCTAGTAAACATATAACTGAATACTAGCGTACTGAATTACCATAAACTTTCTAACTGAAAGACTATATAACTGGTAACTGAGGTAAACTGATGACCATAAAACGGAATAACAACTTTCGTACGTTGTAGTAAGGTTATGCTCTGATATGTACTACTATCCATTGCATCCCACTTCCAACATCCTCTCAAGTCTCATTTGTTACTAACTTGTACTCCATAATTATACCCCAATCAAAAATCGTCCTCTCTAGAGTAGAAAGAAATGAGACAATCTTGGATGTCTTGGTAGTTAACCATTTATATGAGTGGCTGGCACACACATATAAAGGAAACTCCACTGGACACGGCTTCATAGACTCCCTAAGACTCTTGAACCTAGTGCTCTGATACCAAGCTTTGTAACGCCCCTAACCTAGGCCTGGACGTAACACGACACTCGGTGCCTGACTTCATGTGACCGAGCGAACCAACTGGTTGGCTGAATCAACATGTGATATCATAGCATACTAAATGCGGAAGATAAACTAACACATGTTGATATACTGAAAGTCTGAACGATATAAATTAAAGTGCGGAAATACTAATACAATTCTGAAACATATTTATAGCCAACGTGGCTTAATATGAAAAGCCCGCGACTCAGTGTAACTGTTACTCTAGTCTATGAAGCCTCTAATAAAGTACTGAAAACACTGGCTGTTTGAAAATACTGAAGACTATAAGGTAACGATAATGCCCCGAGAGAACTGCGGATCACCAAATAGTTGGTACGAGAATCCTAGCGCTCTGAATCGCCAACTTGTAAATCATTACCTACATCGTGAGATGCAGGCCCCGGGCAAAAGGGACGTCAGTACTTTTGAATTGCACTGGTATGTAAAGCAACTGAAAGAAAGAATTATAAATGCTGAAACTGAAACTAAACTGATAACTGAAATGATAACTGATAAATGAAATGATAACTAATAATTGATAACTGAACTGACAGCTGATAACTGAATTGGTAGCTGATAATTTAACTGATAGCTGATAACTGAACTAATAACTGATAACTGATAAATGAAATGATAACTAATAATTGATAACTGAACCGACAGCTGATAACTGAACTGATAGCTGATAACTGAACTAATAGCTGATAACTGAACTGATAGTTGATAACTGATAACTGATAACTGATAAATGAACTGAACAAAGGAAGTAAGGATATGAATACTCCCTCTTCTGAATGATGAACAACCTGTTTATCTGAATAAGCTACGGCCTCACGCCCAATATATATGTGCACAAGCTACGGCCTCAGGCCCAAAATGCATAAAGCATAAACTACGGCCTCAGGACCAAACATGCATAAAGCATAAACTACAGCCTCAGGCCCAAGTATGCATAAAGCATATAAACTACGACCTCAGACCCAAATACAGGTGTTCAACATTCAAGAACTGAGAATCATACTAAAATACATGATGCTGAAATATTGAACCATACTGAGTTACATGATACTTGAATGCTGAATAGAGCTAGACTGAGACATGTATTCATGAACTGATTATGAAAATTGAAACTTCAACTATTTATGACATGCTGAGTAATCTAGACTGAGACTCGTGGGCATCAAACCCAAGTCTACATTGATTACGAACTGATTTCACAACGTTCAGAATGAAAGTCATGAACGAGTTACGAAGCTAGAGAATAGAAGTTCTGCAACTATTCAAGGAACTAGACTTAACTATATTTCTGAGGCAATTGGTAACGTGGTAAAAAAAAACGTAATGTAGGGAGAATCATTAACATTCTCAAACATAGAGAGTTAGCCTAGCATACCTTAATTTCCTGCTCTTGAGCGTAATATAATGTTTGCCAACCCTTTCAACTTTAATATATATCAATGCAAGTCAAAGGGATTCCATATTAGCAACAATAGCCATGTTTTGGTCACTTAGGCATTTTATCAAACACTTGGTGGCATAAAGCTTCATAGCCCTTATTAATGGTGTTTCTATACCCAATAACCCATTCTTTTGCTCCTAGATAAATTCTAGAGTCTCAAATAGTTATAATCTACATTATTCTTTATCACCCATAAGGTAAACAACACCCTTAACCAATAATCAANAACTAGAGTCTATAATCATTAATCCAATGCTAGAATCAATTAGAGGGTGAAGACATTACCTTTTTGAAGTTCAATCCTCTTGAATTCGAGTTCTAGGGTTCCTTCTCTCAACAATGATGTCCAAATTGAATATCTAATAATATGGAGGATTTACCCATGTTAATAAGATGTTGGGGAATTGAAATAAACTTAGAATCACCATTAGAACTTACCTTGGGTGGTGGAGGGACCTTTAAAGAGTTAGATTTTTGAGAGTTTTCCTTCCTAGAGCATTCTTTTATGTTTTGGGGGTGTGGGGGACGAATTAGAGCTTTAAAATAACCCCCCACTAATGCCCCCATGCACCTGGAGGCCCAACCCGCGCTACTGGCCACGCTAAATGGCCAAAACGAAATCTCATTAGCGCGGGCGCGCTAGTGGACGCGCATATGGCGTAGTGTTATATAATACAGGCATAACTTTTTGCACAGATGTCCGTTCGGGCTTCATAATATATCGTTGGAAAGCTATTTCGAAGACCTACAACTTTCATGCTTTGGGTTTTCTAATATTCCTTTGAAAAATTCACTAACCACTGCTGGAAGATGGATCTTCTGCAAACTTAGTCGATTTTGTCGAATTTTATGCATCTCACTTCCCATCTTGATTTTGAAACAACTATTTTCACCCATAATCGTCCCGATAGGACTTCATATGTCCAAAAATATAACATTATTACTCCCTTAACTCTACGGAGTGTTACATTGAAAGCCGTGTACGCAAGGTGACGAGTGCGTACCCCGTTTTATATGTGCAAATTATATCGGTTAAAACTCATAGACACTCTTATGTATTAAATTGGAAATCGTTGCCATTTATTAAATCCCTTTTTTTACCTCATTCCTTGTTTGCCGAGTTGTTTTATATGATAATTTGGGTAAGAGAGAGAATTTTGATTTCTTAGGAAAGAATATTATAAATTACAAGTATTCATTTACGGCACCATAAAAATCCAAAAACACCAAACAAGTTCTATCGAATTTGCATATATAAGATACTAATCACTGAGCTCAAAAGTAAGAAGTCATGTACGTAACTTTCAAACAATTAAGAATCAACTCACTTTTTTTCATGTAAACTCAGAATAACAAAATAAAATAAATCAACTAAATAAAATACATCAGTAGCAGACTAAAATTGTAGCTTAAATCCAAGAAAGTAACCTTCATCCATTCTAAATCCCCAATTTATAACTCTTGGTCATAGTACAAAAAACCTTCAAACATAAACAAACATGGAGTATAGTTAGATAGTCGACGGAAACCCAAATTTCTTTTCAAGTTATTTTTGAATTTCACAAAATTAACATAAAATTACAACTTAAGTTCGAGCAACAAATCAGCAAGAACCCGAAAATAAAACAATCACAATCACATATAATGAAAACATATAACAATATACTAACCTTTCAGCCATGTGATTATGTCAATTGAGCAACTACTGAACTGCAAAAAAAGAAGGGATCGACAACGAAACCTTTGGATAGTTAAAGCAAAGTTTAGGACGCAAAATGCAATTTATGATTGGGTCTCCCGAGGTTGTAGAGAGTAGTTGTGCAAACACCAAAAATATTCATAAGTTAAAATTATCCAAAAGACGTAAGCTGATAAGTCATGATCTATATTTTTAGTTTGATCAGAAGTTTAGTATTTTATCTCTCGTTATAGCAATATGTGTCGAAGTTCGTTATGAACTAAGTTTATTCCTAATCCTTCGGGTTCATTTTGATTTGGTTGTACCCGGAATAAGCATCGAGGAAACTCATCAGCTCGTGCTCGGTCATCGCGTCAATTATTTGATCAATATTTGGCAATGAGAACGAGTCTTTCGGGCACACCTTATACAAATCCTTATAATCTACCCACATACAAATTTATTCTTCTTCTTTGGAACTACTACTACGTTAGCTAGCTAGTCAGGATACTTTACCTTCCAGATTGAACCGATATCAAGCAATCGTGTTACCTCGTCTTTGACGAAATTGTTTCTGACCTCGACAATAGGGCGCTTCTTCTGCCTTACAGAAGGGATGTTAGGATCCAAGCTTAACTTGTGCACGACCACTTCTGGCGGAATACCTGCCATATCCGCATGGGACCATGTAAAATAGTCAACGTGAAATTTAAGAAATTCGAAAAATCGTGACCTAAGCTTGGGGTTTAGTCCTGTCCCTAAATGGGACTTCCTTTCCAAGAATTTCTCAAACAATGTGACTTGCTCAAGTTCTTGCGCCGTGGACTTGGTTGTGTCCGTCTCTTCTAGTACCTGAAAATATCTTGGTACCTGATAGGATTCTGAAGACTCCTCTCCCCTCTTGACTTCGTTCGGCTTGGGAGCATGCGATGATTCTTGTAATTGTTATGCCGCATGCTCCTTCCCTTTGCTACTGGAAACTGAGATCGCGTTTATCTCTCTTGCTACCGGTTGATATCCTCTTACTTGTTTAGTTCCCTCAGAAGTTGGGAATTTTAGAAGTTGATGATATGTTGGCGGCACAACCTTCATCTCGTGCAACCATGATCTTCCAAGAATGATATTGTAACCCATATCGCCGTCTACTCCTTCGAAAAGGGTCATCTTCATTACCCCTTCGGCATTCGTGGGTAGCAGGATTTACCCTCGGGTTGTTACGCTTGCTAAATTGAACTCGGTGCGGAGCTTTGCAGCTGGAATAATGCTTCCGGTTAGCTTGGCTTGTTCCATCACTCTCCATTGTATAATGTTGGCTGAACTCCCTGGGTCCACCAAAACACGCTTAATCTTAAAATGTAAAACATTAAGAGAGATTACCAAGACATCGTTGTACGATAGTAGGAGTCCGTCTACGTCCTCCTGTGTGAAGGTGATGTCGTCCTCAGTGACTTCGCGAAGTCTCTTGCTATGGATCATTGATACCTTCATCTTTTTCACTCCCGAAAAAGTTACACCATTAATATTGTGTCCCCCAAAAATCATGTTGATCGTCAGATGAGGGCAATGTTGCCACCTCCTCGGGAAAATATCGACAGTCCCCGGTTCGGTGGTCGTTGATCCCATAGTACTTACACCATAGATGAGGATGCCTCTGATTGGGTCGTATCTCATCAGCCTCAGTAATCGTGCTTCTTTAATGTTTCTCATTGCCGATATCAATTCCACCACGCTAAAGTTGAAGTTATATTCGAATAGCCTGGGGTAGGTGGAGTTTCCGGGGCCTGGTACCTCTTTGTCTTGCAACGATCTGTTATTTTGGCCGTGATCCGCTCTCCTATCGGTGGTGAACCTGTCTGCCGACAGGAAACCTCTACCATGTCCTTTGGCCCTTTCGTAGGGCAAAAACTGTCCTATAGAAGACCGTCAGTATGCATCAAAATCATCCTTCAACTTCTTCTTATTCTTCTCCCGGTCACGGCCCTTGGTTGATGCCGGGAAATCGAGCTGGTCATCCTCAATTCTTATCTTTGACTCGTACTGGTGTTGAACATCCGCCTATGTTGCTGCCTGAAACTCGAGCAGACTTTCTATCAATTTCCATGAAGCGTCGGAACTCCTCGATTTCAGCCATTTAGTAAATGCCTCAGCTGCCCATTAGTTTGGCACGACCGATATCAACATCCTTTTCTTCTGGAATTTGGTCACAAGCTCCCGCAGCAATTCGGACTCCCCTTGCGCAATCCTGAATATGTCGGCCTTCCGGACCTGTACCTTCATGGCCCTGGCATGGGCCTTGATAAAAGAATCCGCGAGCATCTCGAAGGAATCTATTGAGTGCTCGGGTAAAAGCGAATACCATGTCAGGGCCTCTTTCGTGAGGGTCTCACGGTATTTCTTTTAATAAGACTGAAACGATCTCGTATAGAGCTAAGCCGTTTTCCCTTCACCGCCGTTGTATAAGTGGTAATTTGCTCCTGAGGATCCGAAGCCCCATCATATTTTGGCACGTCTGGCATCTTGAATCGCTTCGGGATTAACTCTAATGTTGCGCTTGGTTTGAACGGTTTGAATCTGAACCTTTCTATACTAGCGGTGCACCCGGGATTTGGTCCACTCGGGCATTTATTTTCCTCATAAACCGCATGAGCTCGGTTTTAAAGGGAACATTCTCATTTTTGTTACCAGATCCGCTACCATTCCCCCCAGCCATGTTGAAGGCGACCTCGCCTCTCGGGGTGTTGTTATCAACCCTCTGTGTTGTTTGGTTTGCGGGAGCACCGGGAGGGACTGAACCTCATCCATTCGTGTTGTTGGAAGCACCCGACAACGCCTGACTCAACTCCGTCATAACCGGATCCTGTCGCGATAGATGGCCCATAATATTCTTTTGTTGCTCCCTCAGGATTCTTATTGTTTCCGCGACGTGCATGTCTTCAGCATCATGGGGAGTTACCTCCCGAACATGTCATGTATATTGCCCGCCATGGACCGGCGTGGCCTCATCTCCGTCGTTGCGGGTATCACTAGTCGAGTCTTCATGTTGAGGCTGGTTTCCTTGGGCCAACATTGTGTGTGATGTTGACATCGTTATCTACCATTTTTATGATATTTTGCTAAGAAACAAAGAATTTAAACAGGTTAGTAATTGATGCAAGGATCAACTCAATTGCGCAACTGTCTATGCCCCCAGTAGGCGCTAAACTGTTTATCCATAAAATGGTACAGTTGAATTTATTCGTGGTTTATAGACAAGCGAATCGATTTGATTCCAAAATGATAAATAAATTAAATAAGAATGCAAGACTTAGCGTTGAAATCGAAATAAGACAACATATAGCTTGGTTCTGGGAGAAGAGCTTCTGAAGGCAGTAATAGCAATACTAATAAGAAATAAAATGTTATGGTGCTTCTGAATAGTATATAGCATAAGTTTGTCTGAAAATTCGTGCCCCTCTAATGGCTGTTGAACTCGCTATTTATAGTTGCACCTAGGGAACAAGGTCCTAGGATCAAGCCCCTCTTAAATGACAATTATGGGGTCCATTGAAGAATGTGTAACTGCAGACTATGAATGTCATGTTCTCTATAACGAACTACATATTTAATTATGCAAAATATTTTCTATTGAATGCTACCCGGTGGCAGACATTTGTTTGTCTTTATGAGCAACATTTCCTTCGGGGACAATCGCGATTGCTACCCCCGAACTTGATTTCCACTTGCCTCGCTTTCTATCTGTCTCCGGCTCCACGTGTCGCTCTATCATACCAGCATTTAATATGAACATATTTTACTCTATACACTCGTTGCCGTATCTTTTGTTATCTTTTATAGTAATTGGTTATAATTATAACAACATTTAAATCATATTTCACTATTATAAATAAAAGTTAGCTCAAAACTCATTTTTTTCAATTTGTTTTTGTTACAAAATATAATAAACTTTTTTCTTTTAAAATCTTCATTGATACTCACATTTTATTAATTAAAATTTTGAAAAAGCTAACACAATATTATAAGGTAGAATGTGTGGGAAAATGACAAAATATAATAAGTACCCGACTTCATCTTTTAATTTATGCTAGTCCAAGTTAAGGAGTTTTTCACGTTCCAAATTCCTCTTTAAAACCTACAAGATTTATTAAAGTTATGTCTCCAGTAAAATATAATCAATAACTTATTTTTTGGTTGCCGAAAAAGTTAATAAGCATATAAATATTTGAGTAAAGCTGCTATATAGAGATAATTAAAGAATTGTACAATAATGTATATTGTTACAATAATAAGGGTAGTGTATAATGCATTCCGTATTCATGCAGGACCCGAGGAAGAGTTCAATCCCAAGGGATGAGATGTTAACAACCTACAGTATTAGTGGTTACTTCCATAGTCCGAATCCATGACATATAGATTACACGAAGATAACTTTACCGTTACTCCAAGACTGCCCTTCAATAATATATATTGCTATCATAGGTTAAAAATAGTTATAAAGAATTATAGTATAATATAATATAAAATAATCGATAGTAACGGAGAGTTCCAACCGTATATCATTTCCCTTACAGCCTTATGTAATATATATCTCTTATCCATCGACCTTGATCACTTATCTATATTAAATTACTAAGCAGGAGAAGTCGTGCGAAGCACGGGCTCATGCCCGACATCAGGGGTCATTTTTCTTCCTTTTTTTTGTAAATGTATATAGATTCACAATATTATTCTCGCATATTGATGCCTGGGAATAAATCGTGCCGGAAAGATGTTTAAAACCAGTTTTCATTCCTAAAATATCAATAATATACATAGTTTCACAAGGATATGCTCTCCTGGAATGTTATTTACAAATATAACAAACTTATCATATGTACATAACTTGGCAATAGACTCAGTCAACTGATTTCACTTTTTTTTGTCAAGGTTGTCACAATCATTTTTTTGCACGTTGTATAAAAATGAAATATATCATGAGAATGCACCAAGTTCTAGTGGATTATACTTTTCCCGTTTGCAATTTGTACCCATGAATACGGCTTGCTCTTGCAAGGAAACAAACTTTCATGTTTTGAATTTGCAACATAGCATCACCCTTTTTACTCAAAGAACTGAAACAGGAATGACTCTATGTTGCTTCTTGTAATCTAGTTGCCTTGAAGCAATTTGAGGAATGGCTATTCTAGATTGACCATGATCCGATGTGATTCATTCTTTCACTATTCTGCTGAAAATCAATACATTTAAGATAAGCAAGTAACTGATGAAGATTATCTACCTGCTTTAACCAATATAGAATACTAAACATTCTCATCTTTTCTACTTTTCAGTTCTTTGCCTTCATCAATATATGATACACTGTGAGAGGAATCTCTGCACAAGTTAAGAAAACGCACATTTCTCACCAAATTACTTGACCATCAAAAGAACCAGCTTTTCTGATTCCCATAGAAGGCAGCAACAAATTTCAGCCACAGCTTTTAACAGCAACATGCTAAAATCTTTAACTCTTCTTATCTTCCACAGATGTTACTGTAGCAACTTTGTATCCTTCAAAAATATGTGCAAAATGAAAAAGAAAGAGTCAAAGAATACTGCTTTAAACAACCTATTTGAACATGTGTGGGAAATTTTGTTAGTTAGTGTATTGACCAGACAAATACATATGCAACTTTTCTCCGGTAAGCATAATTTCCTGAATTTCTATAAATAACAATATTCGTTTCAAACTGTTTTAGATAGTAATACTACTCCTACTCCAAATAGTTACAAGTTCATACAGAACAATCATACATTAGTCTGTTCTAAAGCACAAATGTGGCGAACAAAAGATACTCATCAATTCAGTTAGGCATTCTATATACAAACTCAGAGACAAAACCAAGACGCTTGAAAGGAGTTTAACTTTTCCTGCAACATTACTTTTATCATTTCACCTCTCAATCTGATAATTCATAACATAGGCCATTTAACAGTAATGGAGGGTGAGTATATCGGAGTTACTGAGGACCAACTGACATAACTTATATCCTGTGCACCAATCAAATTGCAATGGAAGGTAAAATTATACTAGATTATCTCAAAAGAATGTCCTCATAAGTAAAGTTAGTAGATGTTTGGGTACTCGGAAATCGATAAGCCCATCCATCAGGTTGTTTAGCACCAGGAGCCTTTACAAGACCATATTCACATCCCGCGTTGAGAACATTAGGTCTGTCTTCACCACCAGTAATCATACACATAAATGACTGAAATTGTTGTCTACCGAGGGAATCCTCAATAAAAGCTAGAGTTTCGTTTTCCATCCTGGACAACCAAGTTCAATAAATTTCTCGTATGTAAAGCCAATTAAATATCACCTGAAGAATTGAAGAAGGGAGAAAGCAGCGCCATATTCTATGTAACAACAAATTGTAGACACTGAAATATAGTGCAAACTGAATCATCTATTTTCAGACATTATGATGTGAGAAAGAGCGCATGCACTACATAGGGAAGCTTCACAGTCACAAATTCTTGCACTGAAATTTAAATGTATAACATTTCAATTAATAACGTGTGAAGGAAGCTCAAGAGACACCAATTAAGAAAGAACTATATAAATCAAGAAACGTTTTCATTTTAGGATCAAATGTCTACTCAGTAGCATGTGAAAGAAAAGCTTAAGAGTCTGTTTAATAGCCTTCCCTTAAGTCTCTCTTTCCATCTTTTTAAGCTTTTAAACTTCCTCCTGGTTATCAAATATTTTCATGGGACAATTAACATCAACAGATTATGTGTCAAGGTTACAGGCTCTTAGAGTACTTTTGTTGGATTCGTTTCAGGATATGTCATTCTTATTGCACGGGAGCATTAATTGTTGAGGAAGAATATGCTTATGGTCATGGTACAAAAAAATTTATTCTTCATGGTAGATCATATATAATTAGGCGTCGGAGACAAAATATTTTTATAGTGATTTATGTGTTTCATTAGCTAGCTAGCGCATAGTGTTTTACTTTTCTCATTCAAATATTATAGTTGTACTTTTAGTCAAATGTATTTACTTTATATAATTAAGAGTATTGTATTGATCACATTCATATATCTTTTCTTTTCTTTTTACTATGAAGATATTTCTTATTTCTTAAAATGATTTAGTAAGATGTAATTATAGGTGCTTTAGATTCCATCATAAGAAGGGTAGTTTTTTTAGAAAGCATGGAAAGGTTTAAGCAAACCAATAGGGTTCTACAAGCGGTCTACCTTCAAGGTATGTAAGTGTCACGGTCCGAAATCCCATCGTCGAGATTGTGATAGCGTCTAACGTTGAACCCGCTAGACAAGTCAATGTTTTGATTAATATAACTTATTTCCTTATTATTTGGCATTTAAAAAAAAGTGATATGCAAGAACAATTATAAATAAGGGTGCGGAAGATATGAAATCTAACAACTTAAGCAAATAGTATTACAAATCCTTAATAAAACTCCCAGAATTGGTATCATAACTTCACGGACTGTCTAAGAATACTAAAAACAAAGGTCTGAATAAACAAGTACTACTGTCTCAGAAATACAAAGAAAAGACAGAAAAAGGAATGAGATAGGAGGTGACACCAAGGCCTGCGGACGCCTGCAGGGTGGACTGAAGGAAGCCTCCTCAATCAGTATCCAATGGGTACGGTACCGTAATCTGCACAACATAAAGAAGTGCAGGTGTAGCATCAGTACAACCGACCTCATGTACTGAGTAAGTGCCGAGCCTAACCTCGGCAAAGTAGTGACGAGGCTAGGACACGACCAATAATATCATCTGTGTAGTTTAATGATATATATATATAAAAGAATAACGACAGGAAGTAAACAGTTAGGTGCACAAAACGGGGAAAACATGTTGGGGATAAAGGAGAAAGCAATTACTGAATAATAGGACAAGGCAACAGTCTAAATATAAAAATAACAACAAGAAATAACAACATAGAACAAATAAGTGCACGACATCACCCTTCGTGCTTTACTCTCATTCTCACCAAAACAAGTGCACAACATCGCCCTTCGTGCTTTTACTCTCATACTCACCAAAACAAGTGCACGGCATCACCCTTCGTGCTTTTACTCTCATCCTCACCAAAACAATAAATAAATAAAAATGGCACGGCATTATCCTTCGTGCTTTTAATATCATATCATGGCACGACATCAACCTTCGTGCTTTTACACTTTCATTCTCACAATGCAATATATAAATACACGGCATCACTCTACGTGCTTTACACTCTTCCTCACCCAAACAATATCAAGAACAATAGTTTGGCAAGGAAAATCAACAACATAAATCATAGTCACAACATCCCGGCAAGGGAACAACAGCAGAAATAATACCGTGGGGCAAGGGATACAACTATAGCCAATCTTGCTCAAGTGTATAACTTAACAAAATAATCCTCAACCGAACAATTAATCAACAGTATTCACAACCAAGAATTTTCATCAATTGAATAACTTCCAAAGTGAAATTTACTTCATAACACAGTGAATATCGATGAAAATTACATATATTATAAAAACCAGACTCACGGGCATGCTTGACAACAACATATAGGTACTCGTCACCTCACCTATACGTTGAACATGGAATAAACACGTAGAAAATAAGACTCGACACCTATTCCCTCAAGCTAAGGTTAGGCCAAACACTTACCTCGACTCCAAAGATCAAAATCAAGCCCCAAGCACCGCGTTTCCTTTCGAACCCGACTCCAAATAAATCGTATCTAGACATAATCGACTCAATAACATCAATAAATGCTAAACAATTCAATTTCAATGCTTAATTATAGATTTTCCAATATTCTTCCCAAAAATCCAAAAATCGACCCCAGGCCTGCTTTGTCCAAACACAAGGTTCGGACCAAAACCCGATCACCCATTCACCCACGAGCCCGAATATATAATTTGTTTTAAAATCCGACCCCCAAACAAGGTCAAATTCCCAAATAATCAAAAAGCCCTAACTCTACCAAAATCCCTAATTTTCTACCTTAAATCCCATATTTTTAGGCCTAGAATCTAATTGGTGTTAATAAAAATGGAAGAAAACAAGTCAAGGATTACTTACCTAAGAGGTTATGGTGAAGAAGTTCTTCAAAAATCGCCTAAGAGCTGTGGAGAAGAAGGAGTTTGTGAAAAATGGTGGAAACCCGTAACTATTCTGTTTTTTATATAAAAAAAATGACTTGGCGATTTTATAACTATGCGATCGTGAAAGGAGGAATGCGATCGCATAGTGGACTGGATTCCTAGGCTATGCGGTCACGGATGTGGAAGTGCGATCGCACAGTACAAGTTACC